>PVKE010018823.1:0-29113 GCA_004027555.1 Craseonycteris thonglongyai
AGTGCCAAATATAAACCCTAAAGCTGAAGAATAGAAAAATTGAACTGAAAAATTCAATGCAGTTATTCAAAAGCAGATTAAATAATATACAAGAAAGGATCATGGCTTCTTGGTCTTTTGGCTAAGATCAAATATAAAACAAAGGATCCGCAAACTCTGACTGCACAGTGAAATTTACAGATGTCCTGTTTAAGGACATCTTCATAAGACTCAGCAGATTTTTGAGCAAAAACATGGCAGGTTAGAAGGGAGTGGCATGGTATATTCAAAGCAAAAAAAAAAAAGAAAAAACAAAAATAAAAAAAAGCAACAACCCTGCAATCAAGAATGCTATTCAGCAAAGGTATCTTTCAGAACTAAAGTAGAGATCAAGAATTTTCCATACAAACAAAAGCTAAAAGAGTTCTCACCACCAGACAGACTTCAGAAAAAAAAATTTTTTTTCAAGATTTATTTTATTGTTTGAGAGGTGAAAGAGAGAGAGAGGAAAGGAAAGAGGGCTCAGACAATCTCTGTAGTTGTACATCATTAGTTGTGACATAGTTTCATTCCACACAGGTGAATGTGGGGCTTTGTGGGGTAGGAACCAAACTGGGGTTCTCCCGCATGGGAGGCAAGAATATTCGCCACCATCTGGCGGTTTTCAATTGTGCCACTGTTCAGTATATGAGTTTGTACAGACTGGAGTTGGGATTCAATCTTAGGACTTCATGGTTGCAAAGCAGGTAAGTGCTCAACCTGTTGATCTATCCTGGCATCTTACAAACATTTTTAAGGGAAGTTCTTCAACCTAAAATAAAAGGGTGCTAGTTTGTAACATAAAAACATATAAAAGGATGAAACTCTCTGATAAAGACATATATACTTAAATTCATAATCCTCTAATATTGTGATGATGGTAGGTAAATCACTTATAACTCTAGTAAAAATGTAAAACAAATGGACCAAAAATGACTATAAAATAATTTGTTAATAGATACACAAAAAGAGGTTATTATGAAATACGGAGGAGGAGTTTAATATGTAAAGCTTTTGCATTTATTTAAATCTAAGGTGTTATCAGCTTAAAATAGATTGTTATAAGATATTTATGTAAGCTTCATGGTAACCACAAAGCATAAATCTATTGTCATTATAATAGAAACACAAAAGGTACAGTGAAAAGTGTCTAAACATACCATCACAGAAAATCATCAAATTACCAAGAAAAAATCATGGGAGAGGAAGAAAGAAACAAAAAAAAACAAAATTCTTCAGAAAACAATTCACAAAATGACAATATATGTTCATACTTATCAATAATTACTTTGTATATAAATGAGTTAAATTCACTAATCAAAAGATAGAGTGTCTAAATAGAGAAAAATACAAAACCCTGTTGTATGATGCTTATACAAATTTCACTTCAAATATAAGGGCACACATAGACTGAAAGTTAAGGGATAGAAAAGATACTCCATGCAAATTGAAACTAATAGACAGCAATAATAACTGTATTTATAACACAGAAAATAGATTTTAAGACAAAGACAAACTGTAACAGACATGGAAAGGCATAATATAATGATTTTTAAAAGCCAGTGAATCAAGAGAATATAAATATTTAGGCACTTAACATCAGAGCATTAAATATATAAATTAAATATTAATATACCCAAAGGAAAAAATGATAAAACAGTGCTAGTAGGAGCTGCAATACTATACTTTCAACAATGAATAGATCATTCAGACAGAAAATCAATAAGGAAATATTGGACTTAAACTATACATTAGGCCAGATGAACCTATTAGGCATATATAAAACATTTCATCCAACAGCAGCAGACTACACATTCTTCTCAAATGTACATAGAACATTCTCCAGGGTAGACCGTATGTTAGGCCACAGACAAGTCTTAACAGCTTTTAAAAATTTGACACGATATCAGTCATCTTTTCTAACACCAATGGTATCAAACTAGAAATTAATTCCAAGAAGAAAACTAGAAAAATGACAAATATGTGGCATTTTAAACACTGTGCTCCTGAACAACCAGTGAGTCAAACAAACAAACAAACAAACAAAAATCAGATGTGAAATTAAAAGGTATGTTTATTATGGGACAAATGAAACTGGTAACATAAAATACTAAAATTTGGAATGCGAAAGTGTTAATTAAATCAATGGACGGAACCCTTCCACACTGTGCATGTATTTCACATCATCACATTGTATACTGCAAGTAAGTTAAATTTATATTTGTGACTGATATCTCAATAAAGCTGAAAAAAAGCAAAGTACTGACAAAGAAGTTAGAAGATGGAGAAAAGAGGTAAAAATAAGAATCACAAAGGAAATTATTCTCATCGGCATGGTGTGCTACTAAAAGATTCCACTTACAGTTATTGAAACAATAAATAAAAGCATAAGTATATTGTTTGAAGCTACAAAAGCCATTTCAAAGGTCTAAAAATAGTGAACAAAAGTGTGTATTGGCAGGAGTAGTGATAGCATTAAGCAAGCTAAATAAATCTCTAGTGTGATTTTTAAATCACAGATATGTATTATATTATAAAAGTGTTCATATGTCCTTTGGGAAATAAATTTTACTAAGAATTTTTTTTAAATAATAGAGGAAGAGAAGGGAGAGTCTGAAAGAATAGGAAATGGTAAGAGAAAGCATATAAGTCATAGGACAGCCTCAAGATAATTCTTATAGGTGGTAAGGAGATGGCAGGGTCAGTTTGCTCTTAGTCATTTATTTATACGTACTATATACTTAAAAGTTTTGCTAAATTGGGTTCTAAGTAATGGAATATATGATGCCTATTTTTAGAAAGATTTTGTCACTTACATAAGGCTAGTAATAATGGAAGCCTTCTCACATGCATTCAGTTGGCTGGAAGGGATGAGACTGTCAGCCTACAATGGGGGATGCTAGGAGAAACTGAGTCAAAGGAAGCCTGTTAGCCCTGCTGGCTGCCCACAGCCTCCTCCAGGGTGTGTAATTAAGTTAACACAAAGTGAGAACAAACTAATCGGCATAAGGAAGTGGCTGGGAATGCTTTATTATTCTTGCCATGTAGTCTCGACATTTTCTAGCTTCAGTTACGTCACGGACACCAAACTTCTCAGGGACAACTTAATTCACATACGAACAAGGTTTAACAACTCGCTATCATGTTCAGATGGTCAGAATTTAATGGCACCAACAAAAAGCCAAAACACCTCACATAACACGATTTAATCAACATACAGAAGTAGTTCTCACTGTGCAAGAGCAGCTGTGTGGGATTCTGGAGGACTTCCTTCCAGATTGCTCAGGTGAGCCACACATCCAGGACTTCCCCAGGAGAACAAGCAGGCAGCAGCAGCCTCTGTCACCTCTGCACTCTAACCTTGTCACCAAGCTGCAGGTCAGGAAGCTGACTTTGTGCCCACAGCTTTTATATTTATTTCAATAGCCAGGATGAGAAATCCTTCTGGAACTTGGCTCTTCTGGATATCTTCAACCTGCCTATATTTGTAATTAAAAGGCCTACTTACTTTTCCCTTGGTTTAAAGTATATGTATTTCTGTTGACCATTCATAAACTGTGATTTACCCTGGACAATACTAATTTGAGTCAAACTTCTAGTTTGGAAACCAATAAGCTACTTATATTGCTCTTGGTGAATAATAATGTAGCAGAATTCTCTGTCAGAATAGGTATAGATAAGAACCAAATTCTGTACCCTCTTGGCAGCTATCATAGGTAACTTGAATACTGCCTGACTTCTCAGTGAACCAATCATCAAGGCTTCCTTTTTGTTTTTGTTGTTGTATTAACGTATTAATGTATCTGCTAAAGATGCAAGGTTCTCCATAGGTGTTAATTAATTCTTCAGTTCTTCCATAAGTGATATTGATTAGTAGTCTTTTTTTGAGAAGTTGCAAAGTTCTATTGGTTAATTACTTTGAATTAAAGGCTCTCTGAAGTGAATAAGAATTAACAAATATGGGCAACAAGCTCTAAGAAGAAAATGTGTTATCATGTATATATCTTCATTGTCCCCTAATTTATTCTTGTTTATTTTTAATCCAGTGTTGAAACAATGATTCAGGTAGTTATCTGTTAAAAGTTCCAGATGAGAGGAGAGAAATCATGTATTTTTTTATGAGAAAAAAAGATTCTATTAAAAAAAATCATCACAGGATGAAATTAATCAAAACATTACATATGATGTATCTGAGAGATTATCCAAGGTGGCAAGGTAGATAAATGCTGTGCTTGCCTCATCCCATGCACATATCAAAATTGCAACTAAATTGTAGAACCATCAACCTAGAGAACCATCTGAAATCTAGCTGAACAGAAGTTTTATAATTAAGGTTATAAAAAAGAGGACACGTGGAGACTAGTAGGAGGGGCAGAGACACAAAGTGGGCTGTCCCCAAACCTCTACGTGGAGGTTGAGAATCAGGAGGGATATCTTGGCCACAGAGGTCTCCATGAAGAAGCAACAAACCCCAGCCTAGAGAGTTGGTACCAGGAAGGGGAGCCCCCACACATCAGGCTGTGAAAAGCATTGGGAATCTCAATAGGTGGGGTGAAAGGCTGCGGGAAACCCAGACGTCTTCTTACAGGAGCCACACAGACTTGCTCATAGGCACTCACCCCAGGTTCCAGAAAAGAGACGCTGCCTCAGGGGGTGTCAGGCGTGTACAGGGAACCAACTGAGATGTGTGGCTTCAGAGCCAGGGCTAGAAGGTAGTTAGCATGTTCCTGGTGTGGGGTCCTCTGGTGTAGCCAGCTGTTGAGTACCCTCTCTCCTGTGTTAGGCCCTCCCCTACTCCCATGGCCAAATCTAAATCCGGTTGGTCTGCTGAGCTTCACTTGCTCCACCCTGGTGACTCACTAAGACCCCAACACACCCAACTTCATACCTTGGGGGGCTTTATCAGTGGCTGGACCTGAAGGGTTCTGGCAGGTGGCAGCAGGACGCAGTGTGTCCTGGTTTGCTGTGGAGCTACGCCAGGCCCAGTACTGGTGGCAGCCATCCTCGGTTCACTGTGTGGCCTCTCCTGCATGCCTCCAAAACAGGCAACAGCCAAGAGTGGATCCCTTTGTCCCTCCTACCAGGTGGTCCCCGCTGGTCACAGGCTGTGGATGATCTGGGCCTACACTGCAGTTCTTCACAAGAGGCCCCAGAACCAACATACTTGGGGGTTAGCTTCAGACCACAGCAAAGCACCACTCAAATTAGCCTCGTGAGTGGCACACACAAGGGGCAGTCTCAACTGTCACCAGAGCCCTCTGGGGTAAATCCTGTTTCATGGGGTAAGCACCCCACACAGCAGGTCATAAGCTGTGGGCATGGCCACACCCCATAGCCCGTCAGCCTTTGGGTCAATCCTACCCACGGATGTGCCAACAGCAAACAAGCCTCAACTATACCAGAAGGGCACCCACAACTCACACAAGGGATACTCCTGGAACATTCAGCACAGATGAACAGAGAGACTGTGCCAAGGTCCCACAGGGCACCTACTACATAAAGCCACCTAGAAAGACTGGGAGATATAGCAGATCTACCTCGTACGTAGAAACAAACACAGAAGCAGCCAAAATGAGGAAAGAAAGGAACATATCACAAATGAATGAAGAAGAGAAAACTCCAGAAAAAGAACTAAGTGAAATGAAACCCAACAACCAACAAGGTACCGAGTTTGAAACCATGGTTATAAGGATACAAGGAACTTAGTGAAAATTTCAACAAAGAGATATCAAGCATAAAAAAAGACATAGAAACAATAAATAAAATAACAGTCAGAAGTAAATACCATAACTGAAATGAAGAATGTACTAGAGAGACTCACCAGCAGACTAGATGAAGAAGAGGATTGAATCAGTGATTTGAAAGACACTGTAGAAAACACCCAATTAGAATAGCAAAAGGAAAAAAGAATTTTAAACATTGAGGATAGCTTAAGAGACCTCTGGGACAACATCGAGCATAATAACGTTCACATTAGAGGGACACCAGAAGGAGAAGAGAAAGCAAGGGATTGAGAACTTATTAGGAGAAATATTAACTGAAAACTTCCTTAAACCTGGTGAAGAAAACAGATATTCAAGCCTAAGAAGTGCAGAGTCCCAATCAAGATGAACCCAAATAGGCCCACACCAAGACACATAGTTAAAATGGCAAAGGTTAAACACAGAGAATCCTAAAAGCAGCAAGAGAAAACCGGTTAGTTACCTACAAGAGAGCTCCTGTAAGACTGATTTCTCAACAGAAATTTTACAGACTAGAAGAGTGTGGCAGGAAATAGTCAAAGAGATGAAGCAAGGACCTACGTCTGTGACTTGTACCCAAGAAAGTTATTTAGGAGCTTCCCAGATAGGAAAAAGCTAAAGGAGCTCATTATTACCAAACCACCAGTATTACAAGGAACGTTGTGTGTGTGTTTGTGTGTGTGCGTGTGCATGCATGTGCTTGCATGTGTGTATGAACACTAGAATGACAATAACTTCCTATCTATCAATAATTGCTTTCAATATAACTGAATTATATGCTCCAATCAAAAACATAGAAGGGATGAATGGAGAAGAAAACAAAATCCTTACATATGCTGCCTACAAGAGATTCACTTCAGACTGAAAAACATACACAGACTGAAAAACATACACAGACTGAAAAACATACACAGACTGAAAGCAAATGTATGGAAAAAGGTTTTCATGAAAATGAAAACAACAACCCAAAAATCTGGGGTAGTCATACTTATAGCAGACAAAATAGTCTTTAAAACTAAGGGTATAACAGAAGACAAAGAAGGTCCCAGTAATTCCACTCTAGGTATTTATCTGAAAAACTCCAAAATGCTACTTCGAGGGGACATGTGCATCCATGTATTCATGGCAGTGTTATTTACAGTGGTTCAGTTGTGGAAGCACCCAGGGTGTCCAATGATGGATGAATGGATAAAGAGGAGGTGGTACACGTATACAGTGGAACGTTATACACATACAGCCATGGGAGGGAAGGGGTTCTTGCCTGCTGCCGCAGCATTAATGGCCCTGGAGGGTTTGTGTTTGAGTGTATGTTAGACAGAGAAAGACAGGTGCAATGTGAGTTCACTTAGCCAAGGGTGGTCTGGTAAATGTCGCCTCCACTGTAATAGTTTTTGTTACATTAGACACATCTGGATGTAACCCATTCTGTAGAGTCATGGTGTCGCCCTTCATAGTTCTTGACTTTGCACACTCAGATGCTTGCATTTTTCACCCAGGACATATTGAAATGGAAGAGTGTTTAGACATTCAGTTCCAACAGCATGTTATTACCAAATTCTGAACAGTGGAAAAAGTTACTCAAACTGATATTCAGACAGGGAAGCCCAGATGGCTCAGTGGGTTCAGTGCTCACATTGTAGCCTGGGGGTTCAAGGATTGAGTCTTGGTCCCGGCCCCAGCCCGTGAGGACCCATATGCTGAACTGGGGTTCCTACCCCAGTTCAGTTCTCACCGGGGTGAGCTTCCCATGTGGTAGGCTTCAGGTCCAGCTCCCACTTGGGGCATGCTCTCATACAGGAGGCCCCAAGCTCATGGGGGTGTGCCTCACATGTGGGAGGTGCCCTGCTCGTTCTTGCCCAGTGCTGCCCTGTGCCCACCTGCGGAGTGAAACTATGTCGAACATGAATAATGTGCAACTATGGAGACTGCTCTGGGCCCTTCCTCTTCTCTGTATCTCTCTCTCTCTCTTTGTCAGAAACAACAAAATAAATCTTAAAAAACAAAAAAATAAATTCACAGACAAATGCAAGCTGTTTATTGTGATCAGTTGTTGTGTACAGTAAGACGCTGAGTAAGACGATTCATCTGTGATGAAGAGGTGAAGTTTGCACTGAGAAAATGGTTTTAATAACAAAACACCCATATTTTAAAGGACATGTTTCAAAAACTAGGGCAGCATTGGCAGAAGTGTATTGAAGTATGTGGTGATTTTGTAGAAAACTAATTGTGGAACTTTGAAAATAAATAATGTAAGTATATATTTTTTATTTCATTAAAATATATTTCCTATTCATTTTCTATTTAAGTGGAGCCAAAATTTATCAACCCACTCTCATATGTGGACTCTAAAGAACAACATCAACAAACAAAACAAAAACAAGCTCATAGATACAGACAACATTTTGGTGGTTGCCAAAGGGTTGGCGGTGTGGAGTGGGGGGGGGGGGTGTGGGTGAAAAAAGGAGAAGAAATTCTGAAGTCCAAATCAGTTGTTACAAAGTAGTTATAGGAATGTAGGTTATTGCATAAGGTATTGTCATAACTATGTATGATGTCACATGGGCACTGAATGTATCAGAGTGATAGACGGTAGGGGTGTTGTGCGGCAGGGTGAAAAGGGTGAAGGGATTAAGAAGTACAAATTGGTAGTGACAAAATAGTCACCAGATAGAAGGAATAAGAAATACGGTCAATAATATGATAATAGCTGTGTATAGTGCCATGTGAATACTAGACTAATCGGGGGGGGGATCACTTCTTAAATTATACAAATGTCTAATCACTATGCCATTCACCCGCAATTAATATAAAATAATATTGAATGTTAACTGTAATTGAAATTTTTAAAAAGGGAGGGAACAGGTCAGGGGATTACGAGGTTCAGATTGCCAAGTACATGATTCATGGGGATATAGCGGACAGCACAGAGTGTATAGTCGATAATATTGATGTCAGGTGGTTGCTGGACTTACGGTGACCACTTCCTTAGGTCTAAATGTTGAACAACTATGGTGTACACCTGAAACTAATATAATACTGTATGTTAGCTATATTTTTTCAATAAAAATCTTAAAACACTTTACATATGCAAAACAACATTTTGGATTTTGTCACCAGGAAATGATAATACTGTATTGACCTTTCAAAAACTGTAATAAGGGGAAGCTGGGATGGCTCAGCGGGTTAAGAGCTCGCTTTGCAGCCCTGGGGACCAAGGATCAAATCCCGGCCCCAGTCCATGCAGATCCATATGCTGAACTGGGGTGTGCTTCCCATGCGGGAGGCCCCCAGCTCAGTTCCCACCCTGCGCGGCCCCCAACTGCCTGTGTGGAATGAAATGATGTTGAAAACTGATGACATACAACTGTGGAGACTGCTCTGGGCCTTCCCCCTTCTCTCTGTCTCTCTCTGTCTGTCAATAACAATAAAATAAATCTGAAAAAAACAAAACTATAATAACTGGTTTAGCTCACTTATTCTGTGTTTATATTAGTACTAATAACAAAGACATTTTATATTTATAGATTAATTTCAGTATTATTTTTATAAACATTTTAGAAAAATGTGCAAAAGTATGTTTAAGGATATGAGTTGTAGCACTGCTTATTAAGAACAAAAAACTAAAATATCCTCAGCTTCCACCACCAGGAGATTGATTATATTTTAAATGTATTTACATAACGGCATTCCAGATAGTTGCAAAGAGGTTTGTGGTGTGTTAATATATATATTGATGATATCTAGATATATTGTTGAGTGGCCAGCAAAATTAATGTATAAAACATGATGCAGAACATTTGTGCTTATGGTAGCGTTCCCATGTGGGTGTGTTTTTTTATAAAGACTAGGTGAGTAAAGGATGAAGAAGTATTGATGGGGAAGGAGAGAAGTGAAAGGCTTCATTCCAGAATTTTCTAAAGCAATTTAGTCTCCCAGGTAGCGGTATACTAGATTGCAAAACAGTAAGGCTTGTTCCAAATTATTTTGTTTCTTTGGCTCCGGGATTTAGGGGTATAGGTGGTCTCCTGTTGAGGTATGTCATAGAATAGCACATGCTATGCTTTCTCCTTTATCACATACAGGATAAAATTGGCAAGTCTGTCTTCATAAGACTTTTTTTTTTCCCTCAAAAAATGTAAAAAAAAATTTTTTTTGCTAAAATATTTATGTTCATCAACACAATTATATTTCTTAACTCAATGTGAGTGACTCTAAGTAAGTTAGTTTCAAATTTTAAATACGTTCATACGTATCTGTTGGAAGATAATTCTCCATGAGTCTTCTGTTTGTTTGTTTTTTCATGTCTTGTAAGTAGAAACATTGACTGCATTGGTTCCAAGCTATTTTTTCAATGTTTATATAGTAAATAGCCTTAGAATATAGATATAGGGTCTCCTTCTAAACAGAAGGCAGTTTTCTTTATTAGCTATTATAAGAAAGATAATGTTTGCCTCCGGGACAAAATTCAAAAGGGTTTATTGCCTATTATGAAAGATTCGTGTCTCTTAAGCTTAAAGTTCTTCTCCCACAATGTACGTCAATGCATGTGCAGGTTCACTCGGACTTTTTCATATCTGGGAACTAACTAAAATAATGATACTTTGTCTACTACGATCACTGTGAATAATTGTTTTTGTCGCTGAGGCAGGAGTCTCATGTCATCTGTCAGAATCCTTGAAACTGGCAAGCTAACTTCTTAGTTGGCAAGTAGGGTAAAATTTCAAGCCTTTCACAATTATTAACGGGACCCTGTTATGAGTCAAAGTGCTCTAAATTACAAGAGCCTTCATTGTACATACAATGACTTACTTTTATAGAAATAAGAGTTTATTTAATGTCAAACTCCAATCTTGAATTTATTGATTTCTGACATTTCTTCTTAAAGTTGGCTTAATTGAAGTAATCACAAACTGGTTTAAAATATTTATCATAGAATAAAATAACTTTAAAAATACATTACAAAATAATTGTTCTTTAAAAGTTATCTCAATTACACTGACTGATAATTTACCAGAACAGTTCTCTGACAAATCAATAGAAAGAGAGACTGTGCATTGATCAATTTACTAAAGTTCATATTACCAGTGAATTCAAAGCAATTGAAACAGAAAAGAGAAGAGAAATGGGTCAGTGTCAGTGGTCACGTTAGATTGCATTGTATAAGCAATGAAATATCTTTGGTTTCTTTCCCAGTAAATAATCAATTGTCAGAAACAGTATTTATTGCTCAAGGAGTATTTCAGACATGAACAGAATTTTGGTTAATACTTCCATTTTCTTTCTTACTTTTACATAACTTTGAGAAATCATTTTCCTTATGACTCCATATAATCCAGAATAAATACCTCAGTCAACCAGTTGCTTATGTTTGTACCCGATGACTGGTTTGTGCAGAAGCTAGATCTATCTTCATTTAAGTGCCCTGCACCCTACACTTAATGCAGGGGAAGCTGCTCTAAAAGCAGTAACAGGATACTCAGGTGTGGAGGGTAGGGAATGGTGGAAGCAGGAACATCTGAGAAGTCTTTCTGAAAAAAGTAAGCCTTAAACTAAACAGGAGTCTGGGTAAGACTTTCACGAGAAGGTTGTGGAGAAATACCTGTCAGACAGAATGAAGACACAGACAAAGCTGTGAAGGCTGAAACCGTGCCAGGGTTATCAAAGACACGATGGAAAATATGTGATAACTGAGGGTGTAGGGCTTTGGTGACCTTCAGCTTGAAAGACAAATAGTCAAGTACCAGGCTGGAAATTAGTTCGTGGGGAATGTTTGCATTGAGAAGATATTTGAAGCTAAGGGAATGGAAGAGATAATCATCAAGGGGAATGTATAGAGAGATACATGGGCTCATAGCTTAACTCTGAAGAAGGCCCATAAAGGAAACATGTTTTATCCAAGAGGACAGGAAGTCCTAACTGCACAAGCAAGTAACTTACTCATGTGCACACATAGTCCTGAGAGAGTGAGTGCTGGAAAGCCATCCAGCCCACCTCCAAATAAAAACTGTGACCTCAGCCAAAGCACATGTTCAGCTTCAGTTTTCTCCACTGTCCATGGAGGGATGAATCCCAGAGAACACCATGGTCCCTCCCATTTCTGGATCTCTAATTTTATTTTCCTATTAGTAGTGAGTAGAGAATCTGAAGCAAGAGAATTGAGTAGGCAATATACCAAAAAAGTTACTGGGAAGGAGATGGTAGGCATTGCAACTCTTGCACTCTCATGCAAATATTTTTTGCCTTTGTGTTTATTCCAATGATCTTATGTTGACATAGAGGCACAGTCTCGGGTATATGAGGTATCCCCAACAATTAAGTGTTGGTGCTATCAAAACACAGTAGCCGTTGTGACATACCGAAAATAAGTAACAGTTGATAGTCACGCATTCTGTATTTTACAAGATATTTGAAGTTCATTTGCATTTCTCTGTCAGATCACGTCCTAGAGTCTGTATTAAAAAAAACAGTAACATTGATTCAAATGGCATTTCCACTAATAAAGTCAACAGGAGAACTGATGTTTGGGTACATGCAAGTAGTATGAGAAATCCAATTTGTATCCAACCCAAATCTGTTCATTCATGTTTTACAGTTAAGATAGGAATAGGCTGGAGAATTTAAAGTTCTCTTTGATAGATGAAACATTTGTTGGAATGACTTGAAAAAATTCAGAGCCTGCATCTGTTTGCCAGGGATCATCTCTCATATTATAAAGCAAAATTTCTGCCAAACAGTCTTATTTCTGGAAGTAAAGCGAACTGAAAACCCAATGATGGTGATCTCTTCATTAGGGGGAAGTATAGCACAGTGAAGGCCATTTCCCAAGATGATCTAGTATTTTTACTGAAATCATTTTTCTAAACTCACCCTCGGGGAAGCTGGGATGGCTCAGCGGGTTAAGCGCTCGCTTTGCAGCCCCAGAGTCCGAGGATTGAATTCTGGCCCTGGCCCATGTGGACCCATGTGCTAAACTGGAGTGTGCCCCCAGTTCAGTTATTGCTAGGGCCTATGCAGGAGGCTCCCAGCCCAGTTCCTGCCTTGAGCAGCCCCGTGCCCACCTATGGAGTGAAACTAAATGGAAAACTAATGCTGTCAACTATGGAGACTGCTCTGGGCCCTCCCCATTCTCTCTGTCTCTCTCTGCCTGTCTCTCTCTCTGTCAAAAAAAAAAACAACCAATAAAAATAACTCTTTAAACTCACATTCGTTGTTTAAGACCTGGTTTACACGTTTATTATTAGTCTATTATTTGGGATATCTTATATCTCTAAAAAACAATATTATAGCTGATAGGAAGCATTAGCCCTCTAAGCAAATTATTTTTAAGGAGTACATACATGCAGTGAGAATTGGCTAGGAGCCAGGCACAGTGATAGGTGCTTCATAAAGCTTATCTGATTTAATCCTCACAGCAGTCCTATAAAGAAACCATGACTTTTCCCAATGAGAAAATGAAATATCCAAAATTTGACTATATCATCGTATTACTTAGCAGTAACATTTGAATATCCTTCTCTTGGACTGAAAATCATTCATTTTTAGGGGGTAGTATGTGACCACCGCAGAAGCAAGCATTAAGTGACTTCTCCACTTTTGGTGGCATGTTAAGAAGAACTAGCTGACGGAGCACTGGACATGGAGGTTAGAGATGCTGGTTCCTTCCTCCCTTTCTGCCAGGTTGGCTTCCTGCCTAACTGGGGAATCCTCACATTTTTCCTAAATACGTGGTCACAGCTCTTCCGGTGGCTGCATTTGTGATTCTCATTTTTCTACTTCTTACCTTCTCTGGGCAACCTCAGATGCTAACTTTATTACCCATAGTGATGATAATTATTAGAAGACAACAGATTACTTTCTTTCTTTTTACTTTTCCTTTTTTGTTAGCTGAAGATTTTTAAGCTTCCACTAGTGATCTGAATGCATAGATAACAAATTTGGGATCCTGGACTCATTTTAATTCATTAAGTTGATTACTTCAAAGTTGTTAATTAGATACCACAGTTCTAAAATTAGACATATATGAATCAAATTCAGCTTCCTCAGTATCTTCCTTACTCGTTACTGGCTTGAATAACCCAAGTATGCATCTCATTACTTGTGTCTGCAAGACTCCATCACACTTTTTTTTTATTTTTTATTCATAGCAACTACTGAATTTGCAGGCATTCAGATTTCTTGGATGCCATAGTCGAGTCTCTTTCCAATTTCTGTGTAGATTAGTGAAATAAGAATTGCAAATGTGTAAAATCCTACTAGTTAAAATTAGAAACAATGAAGCCTGCCTTCTCCAGGGTAAAATCATGAGATCTGGATAGCTGATCTTGAACAAAGTTTTTCAAGATGCAATCCTAGATAGGCTGTAACTCACTGAAGGCAGAGATTATTATTTTCCATATTTAACCACAATAGCACTGTTATTGATGGTCCATAATTAGAATTTAAGCAACCAAGTTCTGAAGAGAAAGGCTGTGTAACGAACCAGAGCTGAGCTACCAGAGATTAGCCTCTAACTGAGGTGCCACAAGTCATGCCATACAGGTAAATTCCTTGCCTGATGTGTCGTGTCAGAGTTCCTTACACCAGCTTACAAATTTGTTACCTCACCCAGCATCTCTAAGAAATTTCCCTTCAAATGCTTTGCAGTAGCTATTAATCTATTCATACATGAGAGCTGTCTGGGAAAAATCAAGCCATTGTCAATGTAACGAGAATGGTTACATGGCTGGATACTTTCCATACAGCCCTGATAGTCTTTCTGATAAATCCCTCTCATTCTTTTCCTAGTAACTGACTTCTGTCTAGTAACTGACTTCCTTTTCAATCCCTCTTGTGCTCCAATTCATCTTAGCCCCCATTTGACTGAGATGGAAAACTCTGGACCATACGACCTACATTTTGGTTCAGTCAATGTGTTGTCCTCTTTATTGATTGATCCCCATCCACTCTCTCAGCTTGCTTCTGGCCAGACTAAGAAGTCTGAGAATCTGTTTAGTGCTCTGCTTCCTCCAACCATGGCCCCTGACACCAAGAAGAGGATTTTGTACTACAACAGTAGTCTCTTGTCACACTTAAGAGAGGACAATTCATGCCTGAGAAAAGCACTACCCATGTTTTTTTCTTTTCTTTTTAAAATGATGCACTGTTGTTCATTACTCAAGTAATGAAAGAAAGCAAAACAGCAGCAACTTTTTTCAAGTATGGATTAGATCATTTAGCATATCAGCTGTTCTCATTTTGTTTGTTTTGCGTTAATTCAAATAATCGTGTGAACCAACTACTGCTTTGACCATTTAGGTCTAAGAGATGCTTTATCTGGCATTGCTTAAATTCTGCGCAAACAAATAAGTGAGATATAAGCCTTTTTTCTTCTTCTAAAGCTTTCACCATCTTTAGTTTGTTTCGTGTCTTTAGTTTAGACAGAGTTTAGATGACCTTTCATCACTTAGAGCCTATGTTCACATCAATATACTTATATCTCTGATGAAACTGAAAGTTTCACGTGAATGGAACCCATCCATTCCCAAGATAAGTTCATGGTCACAGAGCCTTTGCCAAGTCTAAGCTTTCTCCACCCCCATGCAGGATGTTTTTAAAGTGGACACCGATCCACAAAACTGTCTTTGTATAAGTTCAGTGTCTGGAATGCATGTTTATTTTCCAAATGGTGTAAGATAAGCAAAACATCTCTGATAAACTATCTTATTTAAACAAAATTGCTCAGGGATGGGTCAGGGAAGAGCATTCCAGGCAATGGGAAAGCACGCGTGGAGGTGAGAGGTATGGGCTACGCATGTGTTCAGACACACAGGGTAGGAGAGTTAGTCTGGAGGGAGTCGGGCTGTGGGTCCAACTAAGGGTAGAGAAAGCAGTTGGAAAGTAGCCCTAGAAACATACCTCCAGACAAACATAGATTTCAATAGAACCTGGTGCTTCAATTATAGTACTTTGATCAGTATTTGTTGGGTGAAGAGCCTGTAGAAATTTTAAGCTAGTGAGAAAACATGTCAAGAAAAGAACAGACAGAATGCTTTCATTTCAAATACCTACACATGGAGAACTGCATGAATTATAAGGTGTGTAGGAGGTTCATTGGCATATGTATTGCTAAGGCAACTACTTTATTTTGAGATTGTACTTAAACTCATTACAAAAGGCATTGGCAATGTTGTCAGAGTGTACATAAATAAGGCCCACAATGAGGAGGCTGGATGGAATCACTCTTGTGACAGTGGGAGGAGATACTCAGAGTTGGAGAAGTGAGTCAGCTTTACAGAACACTGTATTTGCTAGTCATCAGAATGTCTAGAAGTTGGCATATCTTAAGGGATGTTCCCCTGGTCACCTGCCCTAGAGTTAAAGCCCAACAAGCAGGACTGGGGGGACCAGGACCTGGACTGGCTCGATTCATCATGTGGACTCACCCCAGGTCTGCATGAGGCACAGGAGAGCCAAATGCTCTCAGATCTGTAGGTAACAGATTCAGGGTGAAGTAGGATGAAGTAAAACAGACACTGCACCATGTCTTGAATGGAGGCTGAATGGTTTTTAGAAAGGGGTACTGATTAGGAAACCATGTACTTTCTTCTGCATGATGGCTGGCTCCTAAGAGCTGCCCTTTCTTGCCAGGCAGGGCAAAGGAAAGCCCTGAGATGAGCAGGTTAGCCTGCTGCCAAAACGTTTGGGCCAGAGTCTCTGTGAAAAGAATTTCTAAGGTGATTACATTTGTTGAGTATTCTCTATGTAACTAGCTGCATGCACAGGAGCAAGTTACATAACTTTTCTGAGGTGCTGTTTCCTTGACACTAAAATAGGAATGATGTTTAAGAATGTTAGAAGATCAGGAAACTATCTAATTGTTACCAACCAATGTCACCCCATTAAATTTAACAATAAAATATCATAATATTAAAAAAAAAAAAATAGAATGTTAGAAGAGAAAAACAAAATAATGTAAATAAAGGGCTTGGTATAATACATGTCTTATGGTGTTTAATTAATAATAAATAACAAATTTTAATTTTAAGCATTCTACTTTCAAATCATTACCTACTAGCTTTCTAGATTTTTCTAGGGTAGTTGACTGGCACATTTGACATGTTATCCATGATTCTGCCACTTTTTAAGCTGTGCATGTAGAAATACATCAACCTGGGAAAGCTGAAATGGCTCGGTGGGTTAAACACTCACTTTGCAGCCCTGGGGACCGAGGATCGAATCCCGGCCCCAGCCCATGCAGACCCATATGCCAAACTGGGGAGTGCCCCCAGTTCAGTACTCACCGGGGTGAGACCCTGGCCCAGTTCCTGCCCTGTGCAGCCCCACGCCCACCTGTGGAATGAAACTATGTGGAAAAACCAATGATGTGCAACTATGGAGACTGTTCTGGGCCCTCCCCCTTCTCTCTGTCTCTCTATCTCTTTCTCTGTCAAAAATAAAAAATAAATCTTTAGAAATACACAAACCAGCACTGCACTGATAGCTGGGACACTGGAGTACGAAGGTTGAAGAATGAGAGAGCCTCACTTATCGCTCTGTACCTTTATGGACACGTGCATTTTTAATAATATACATACATGCATTACTTAATTCTAAAAAGCAAACAAAAATATAGTTATAAAATTTTGAATTACAAAGAAAACATTAGCCTAATTAATAAAGTAGAATCCCTGTGTTTGCAATCAATAAACATTTTAGTTTCAGCAGCAATAATTAATATGATACTGATTTTTACCTATCCTGCTAACTATTTGAACAAACCTATAATTTTATTTATTTTATTTATTCTGTATTTTATTTTATGATTTTATTTTGTGATTTTTCTGGTCCTAATTCCACCATCATGGACCTCTGCCTAAACTGTGGTTTCATGAAGTTTGCTTTTTCCCTTTATAATTGATTCATAATAGGAAAATACTTATTGCTGTCCGCCCCTGGTTCCTGACTCATGGCTTCTGGAAAACTTGTCATTTCCTGGGTGATGGGAGTGTCTTCTGTCCCATTGAAGTGACTCTGCATGGGCTCCTGGCTGAAGGCTGGTCAACCAAAACTTGTAAGGTGACCAGACGTCCCGCTTTTGGCGGGACAGTCCCAATTTTTAACAATTTGTCCCGCGTCCCATGGTGTTTTTAAAAAGTCCCGATTTTTGGAAAGAATGCACGACGAGCTAGGGAATGGCGGGAGATAGACCAAATTTTTAATCAAGAACCCCCTCCCCCCCGGTCAATGGTGTCCCGCTTTACCAATGTTAAAATCTGGTCACCTCAACCAAAAGACCAGCCACGACCAGAAGCTTGGAATTTTCAGTCCTGCTTCCCATTCTCTTGAGAAGGAAGAAGGTCTGAAAGTGGAGTTCATGATCAAACATGTCTTTCCAAGGAAGCCTCCATAAATCCTGAAAGTATGAGGTTCAAAGAGCTTCCAGGTTGGTGAGTACATCTATTCCAGGGGGAGTGATGCACCTCAACTCCACGGGGGACAGAAGTACCTACATTTGGGTCTCTCCTAGACCTTGCCCTATGTATCTCTACATCTGGCTGCTCATCTGTATCCTTTATCACATCCTTTTCTATTCTTTTTTTTCAGGTTTATTTTACTGTTTGAGAGAAAATGAGAGAGAGAGAGAGAGAGAGAGAGAGAGAGAAAGAGAGAGAGAGAGAGAAGAAGGAGGGTCCAGAGCAGTCTCCATAGTTGAACATCATTAGTTGTGACATAGTTTCAATCCACACAAGTGGATATAGGGCCACGTGGGGTGAGAACGAAACAGGAGGCCTCCCACATGGGAGGCGAGAACCTTTACTGCTGAGCCATCCTGGTGGTTACCAGTTGCACCGCAGTTTAGCATATGGGTTTGCACAGGCCAGGGCTGGGAATAGAACCCTGGACCTCGCTCAGCTCTCCCGGCATCCCTATCACATCCTTTAATAAAATGGCAAAGGTGTTTCCCTGAGATCTGTGAGCCACTCTAGCAAATTAGTTGAACCTGAGGAAGGGGTTATGGGAACCTCCAATTCATAGCCAAACCAGACAGAAGCTGTGGCTAAACTGGGGACCTACTACTAGCGATGGGCATCTGAAGTGTGGTAGGATCCATCTCTTAGAACTGAGCTCTCACTTTGGGATCTGACACTATCTCCCAGGCAGACAGCGTCAGAACTAAGTAGAAGTGTGGGGCATCCAGCAGGCGTCCTAGAGGAGGAGCTCAGTGTGGGGAAACGTCCACACAGTCATTAGTGAGCAGAAGTGAAGTGCTCCCTGTGAGCAGTGCGACAAAACACTCAGAGAAGAACCACATCATAGGAAAGCACTTGATTTTTTTTTTCTACAAAAGGAGGAAAATATTGGATTTTTCCTTTACAATAACCAACAGTAATTTCTTTTTAATTATTTGCAGTTAGCCTCAATTATCCTAACCAGCTCCTTATACTCTTTCCAAGTACATAAAATTGCAGAAAATGAGCCTTTTAAGAATCCCTAGACTTCCCTAAGGTCATCAATCCCTCATTAATCTCCACAGATAAAAAGATTAGATGGGTAATCTCTCTACACCTTTGTTTTTTGGGGTTTTTTTTTCAGTTCCATGAAGAAAACAGAGGCCAATCAATAAAATTATTTATGTTATGCCCCAGTTTTACTTTGAATATCCGTGTGTTTTTCTTTGAATTTGATGAAACCTTTGCTGTAGATGGATCTGCACAACTGCCAGGTGATTTCACTGGCCAGGAGAAGCTTTAGAACGTGGTGAGACCCCTTTTCAGCAGACTTGCTCATCCACGCTGAGGACAGCGGTGGGGACATTGTCCCTTCTGAGGAGCCCACGCGAAGCTCACAAGAGGCGCTGTGGAGGAAGCTGGCAAAAGTATAGTCATCAGTATCATTTTATATTGTAAAAGAGAAGAAAAATTCAGTGTGTGATAACTACGGAAAGTAAAGGTGCACAAATCATTGGCTGATTTCTAAAGGTTAGGAAGAACGTGGACACTTCCTCTCAATAAGAAGGTGTGACGGGTGACCTCTCCAAACTTTCTAGATAATTCTGATTCAGAGATCCTCTCATTTGCTTAGGCTTCTTCTTGCGTTTGCCACCAGGGGTGTCTAGAATGGTCTGAGACTTGAAGCCCTCAGGCTTTTGGAAAGGGCTGCCTCCTTGTCTGGAAAACCAGGGCCCACACATACACTGCTTGGGACTGAGACAGTGACTGGGGCTGACCTCAGTGGGGACTTAGGAAGACACATGTCCACAATCCCCGAAAGGTTGTGTGAATGGGAGGCTAAGCACATGGCATGGTGTGGACGTACTGGGGAAATACTGAGCACAGGGTTGCCCGTCTCCCCTCTGCCACTGCACAGCTGGGGGTCACGGCCTCCTGCAGGACCTCTCAGCATGGCAGACACCTCCAGAATCTCCATGATGGGCTTACCAGGGGCCCTCGCCTAATTCCCTGTCTGCTTCTTCAGCAAATGTCGTTCGCTCCAGCCCAGCCTCCCGGGGTCTGGTTTCCCCAGTTTTCTCGCTATGGGGATGACACTATGTCTTCTGCATGGTCCTATCAGTGCAGGAAATGACCTGGACTATTCTGACAGACATTTAAAGATTCATGGAGGGCTCCCCACATCCAGCAGGGGACATCAAGCTTGTGCCACCCCATTGGGGAGTTTCAGAATCACCTCCTGGGCAAGCAAACAGAACAGAGCAGTGGTTCACCAATGCTCTCTCAGAAAACAGTGAAAACAAATACTGTATGAAGTCCTCGTCATCTAACGAACCCTCCACCCCATCTCTGCCTTGATATGGCGGTTCATTAGCGTATGCACTCATTTAACAAGGTATTGAGAATCATAATGAGAGCCAACCAGGTTCTGGGCACTGGGAATGTGGTGCAGGACAAGTGAGCGCCTTTGGGACCTGCTTAGAGAGAGTATCTGTGGTCAGCATTTCTAGCTCTCTTAAGCATCTTCTAACTGCTTGAGTGAAGTGCTATTTTTCCAGCAGCAAATAGAAGATTCTGTGAAGGAACTAGCCTTACTTGCAGGGCCCTTTTGCTCAGCCTGGTCTGGAGAAAGAATGAGCCTTCAGAGACTACAGGTCTGGCCCCTGGGATGGCACCGGACGGCGAGCTAAGTGGACGAGAAAGATGGGAAGAGATCCCTAGTGTCATGGTGGGTGGGGTGGGATTTTCTGAAAGGAGAAACATACAGGTGGGAAATCTATGTGTGTGGGGGGAGGTGGGTCCAGGCAATATGCTGGGTCCTGAGATACGGTGCCCAGTGAATGACAAAGCCCAAAGACCCCAGTAAATCCAGACACAGCCACCCTTCCATCGGTGGAGACTGAGCAGTCAGTAGTTTGGCTGGCACCAACTCAGAGCGCGGCGGCCAGAGGGCAGTCTTCCTGTGTCTGTTGCATGGGCCCACGTGTGCCCCCCTCATTGCACAGGCAAGAAAAGGGAAATGACAGGCTTCAGTCCAAGGTGCCCGAAGGGAAGCGAGGAGGAGCAGAGCCTGAGAGAAGGCTTGTTCATCACTGTACGAAGAGAAGACACTGCGGGCTGTGCTGGGGAAAAAGTGGTCTCCCTAGAAGAGGGGAGAGTGAGGGTTAAAATGCAACCTGGGATCCACTAGCCAAGCTTCTCCTGCCTGGAGAAAGAGGGTTTCTTTAAGGAGCATGAAAATGCCTGTGAACTAACGGCAGTCCCGGTGGGAACTTCTCATGATGGTTCATTTTACACACACTTGACTCGGCCACAGGATACCAGATAAGCACTTAAATATTATTTCTGGGTATGTCTATCAGGGTATTTACAGAGAAGATTGGCATTTGAATTTGGTGAACTGTAGAGAGCAAATGTGCCCGACCCATGTGGATGGGCATCATTCAATCCTAAGCACCTGAGTGGAACAAAAAGGTGGAGAAGGAGAATGTTCTCTCTCCCTCTGCCCGGCCGCAGAGCTGAACCATGGGTCTTTTCCTGCCCTCAGACTGGAACTTCCTTTACCTCTGGCTCTGTCTCCAGTTTGCAGATGGCAGATGGTGAGATTTCTGAGGCTCCATAATAATGTGAGCCAAGTCCTTATAATAAAACTCTGAAGAACATTGACTAATGTCTCCTTTATACCACTTCACTTGCTCATTGCCCCTGTTTACCCTCCAGGTCTAGCATTGAGGCTGGCTACAAAGATCTCTTATTTTCTTTCTTCCTTTCTTCCTTCCTTCCTTCCTTCCTTTTTCTTTCTTTCCGTTTTTTGCATTTAGTTACCGGTTTATAGCTAACCTTTCTTTACTAAGAAATCTCCTGGGATTCTAAAGATCCTATCAATGAGAGGTTTCTTTCCATACTGTGCCAACATACTTGTCTTGTGTAAAAATGTGCACTTCCCTTCCCAAAATAAATTTCTGGAGAAGAATGCTCAAAATGTATCTCTTTGAAAAATTCTCTATTTCTCCCATCAATGAATATTTTTGTATTCCTGTTTCCTATGAAAGTTCTACTGTTTTATTCCAGGGTAAATGGATTTGGGCATGAACTTTAATCTCTGATGGACTGTATATAAAAGATTAATCTTCCAAAGAAGTTTAATCCTAAAAGATTTTTCAGTCACAAATATTTTATCCGTTGTGTCTAGATTCAGCCAAACAACTATCAAAATTTAAATACATTTTCCTCCTTTCTGCTGTTTTATCCTGACTTTAACATAATTAGTCATATTGTTTTATGATTACAATTAATATTTTTACCAAGAGTCTCAAAATATATCCATTTCCAGGATCCTGTAAAATAAAACTTTTGATACTAAAAAGTCCTTGGCTAATCCTTGGTTAATGAAATCTTAGAAGCAGAAACCAAATTCTAACATTAATTGATCTCTTCATCAGTAGGTCTTATGTATGTAGCCACACATCATGTCATATTTGAGCTTGAAAATTAACTGCACAAAGGCAAGTCAACCTCTACCACCACCGACAGTACCAGGAGTTCCTCTGAAGTGTGTAATACAGGGTGAAAAATCATTGTACCCCATTTGCAAGCTGCTTTAGCTAATTCAACTCTGACACTATAGAAATATTCTCTGCTTGTCCACTTGTTATCCAAATGGTAATAAAGTAACCAACGAAGGTGTCTTTTGTATTATTCAAGTTTCCAGAGATACTTTTCCCCCTCAATTTCCACTGACAACTGAACACTTAAAAATAATGTTTATATAGTTGAGTGTAAGAACAATAATGTCATAGACAACTAGTGGGAGAGTTTTGTAGGAAAAACCAACTCAATTGTGTCCCTTAGCTAGAAGCAGCAAATATCACCTGTTAACTGCCACCCTTCCCTTCTCGCCTCCTCCATTGCCCTCTTCTCTCTCAATTCTGTTGAGACAACAGTCTTCTGCTTGTTACCAGAAAATTCCTCCTTCCCTGCATAGTATTTCTCCTCTAGGCTCTATAGCCAAGAACTCCACTTTACCTCTCGGTTTAGCTACTTAACGCATTTCCCATTTATCCCGAGAACACTCGCCAGGGGCACCTGTGGCTGAAGCATTTACCCTGAGAGAACTCGTGGATTACAGTCCTAACCTCACCCCAAAAATTTGCCATGAAATATCTCACATTTATTATGACCTTTGCCTCACTCCAGCCTATCTATAGACAAATTACATTATTTTCTTTATAGCATCCTGTTTTAGTAGTGGTATTTCCATCTACAAAATATAATAATTCTTGATCGCTGAGAATCTCAAATCCTAGCATTCCTATGTGTAAAAAAAAAAAATCATGAAATACTGATTTTCATATACCTTTCTGTTACATTAGGATTAGAAACAAGTTCTGTTTTGAAATAACACCAGGAACAGTTTTTAGATTTTATGTTCACACTGAAAACCAGTCAGATTTGCTTCACCCTCAAAGAGTGTTTGTGTAAAATTAAATGAATGCTGCAATGAGATACATTTTTTTTCCCCCTAAAGGGAAAATGGGTTAATATCTCAAGGTCTGGCCAGAGATTCAAATTTCTCCCACAGCCCCTCTTTCCCACTGTCTCTCCCTCTCAGTGGGAAGGCCCTTTCCTGCTTTTACTACAGAAGGCTGAGGTGTGCACAAGAGCCCTGCTCCCAGCAGGGCGCACTTGGCTGCCTTCCCTGCCAGCAGCGACTCTTGGCCTCAATGCTCTCATTACAACTTCTTGGGGGAACTAAGGCAATAGGTGTTGTCCAGAGTGTGTACCAAGTCCCAGTACAGAGGTTTGCAGTCCAGGCCTTGCCAGTTACACCACTCATGTGTATTTACAAACTTGATGGACAGGAAGCACTTCCAAAATGGTTGAGGTCTTTGGATATCTACTGCTTCACAAAAAGTGTGAGAACACTGGCTTAAAAAATGTCCAAATAAACCTACTTAGAGCTCTGGAAATTAGTAAAGTGCTTGCAAAAATCTAAGGCTCATGCATTCAAGAAAGACGGCTGAACATGATTCAAATGGGAAGTCCGTGCTGCTTCAGCGGCCCTCACTCCGTCTTCCTCTCCAGACTCTGCAGGAAGCGTGGAGCAGCGGCCTCACAACCACGGTAACTGAAACCAGAAGCCTAGCAGCCACTGTAGAGGGTGTGGATGAGTTCAGGGCTTCCTTAAAGCCCCATTCCCGGAGAACTGCAGTAACAGGGTGAAGAAGGCAGGGCCCTCGAAGACGAAGGCTGCCCAGTAGGGGCTGAGAGGCATAGGCTTCATTGGTGTTAACTGACCACAATTGATCAAGAGCTGCAAGCTAACTAGCATAGCTGAAGGCAATTGCTGGTAATGGGCCATAATTGACTGGGGAAGAAGGACCCTACTACTGCCCTCTAGGCAGGGATATAAAACAGAAAAAGGGCAGAAGCAGAGGGAGGTGGAGGAGAGGTGGCAGAGGACTGGAGCAGAGGGGGACTTAGGTCGTGGCCGCTGGCTTGACCCACAAGGCATGGCAGGCCAGAGCAGAGCTTGGGACGGAGGTCTGGTTTGCAGGGAGCAGCCAGCTCTCCCCACTAGGCACAGTAGCGGCTCTGGTACTGGGCCCTAGTAGCGTGGGTGGTGGAAATAGACAGCCTGTGTAAGTGGAAACCTCAGGTCACCGCTGCTCTGACCATCCATGCGTGTTCTATAACCCGGTTCCTGTGTCGGTCTATTGGCTGAATAGCACAGGCAGCAGGAGCCCACACTCAGTTTTCCTCCAGTAACAGTTTGCGTGGCTATGAAGGGCTAATCTCAGTTCTACCCAGCAATACCACCACTACTTGGAACAACAAAGTAACAGTAATCAGGACACTATGATACTGGCGTAAGGATAGACATGTAGAGCAATAGGGTAGAATTGACAGTCCATTAATAAATCCACACATCTATAGCTAACAGATTTTCAAAAATGTGCCAAGACCATTCAATGGGGGAAAGAAAAGTCTCTTCAACCAATAGTACAAGGCAACTGAATACCCACTGCAAAAAAATAAAAATAAAAAATGAACTTGGATCTCTACCTTACATTCTACACAAATTAAATAAAAATGGATCAGTAACTTAAGTGCTAAACTTACAAAACTCATAGGAGAAAATATTGGAGCAAACTTTGTGATCTTGTATTAAGTAATGGCTTATTAGCTATGATGTCAAAAACACATGTTGAAATAAAAATTAGATACATCCCATTTTACCAAATTTTAAAAATTTTGTGCTTCAAAGGGCACCACCAAAAATAAAAAGGCAACCCACAAAATAGGTAAAAATATTTTCAAATCATATAACTGAGAAGGGACTTCATAGTATATGAACAACACTTTCAAATGAACAATAAAAAGACAATCCGATTGAAAAAATGTACAAGTGATACAAGTATACATTTCTTAAAAAAAAAAAGGTGACCCACAAGCATATGAAAAGAGGTTCAACATCATTAATCATTAGAAAATGCAAATCAAAACCACCATGAGAACCTAGTTTATATTATACTAACTAGAATGGTTAGAATCCAAAAGAGAGACAATAACGTGTGCTGGTAAGGATGTGGAGAAATTGGAAACCTCATATATTCTTGTGGGAATGTAATACAGTACAGCTGCCGTAGAAAACAGTCTAGCAGTTTCTCAAACCGTTAAACGTAGAATTACCCATATGACTCAGAAATTTTACTCCCAGGCATGTACCCAGGAGAATTAAAGACATATGTCCAGGAAAAAAATTATACATCGTGTTTATAGCAGCATTATTCATAAAAGGCAAAAGGTGGGAACTAAATGTCTACCAACTGATGAGCTGATACAGAAAATGTAGCATATTCATACAACAGAATATGACTCATCCATGAAAAGTGGATGAACCTTGAAAACTATGCTTCATGAAAGAAGCCAGTCATAGAAGCCGTTGTAAAATCCAGTTGTATTTACATATAATGTCCAGAATAAATCAATCTATAGAGGCAGAAAGTAAATGAGTGACTGTCAAGGAGGAAGGACTAGTGATAGCTAAAGGGCATATAGGGTTTCTTTCTGGAGTGAGAAAGAATGTTCTAAGATCAGATTGTGGCTTTGGTTACACAAGTCTAATCATAGGACTAAAACACGACTGAGTTTTATATTTTGAAGGGATAAATGTTATGGTGTGTTAATTATTTCTTAATAAAGCTTTTGTTAACAATGAAGCATATCTATGGGTAATGTTTTAAAAGGCTAGATGGATAGATTGATGTGTAGAAGGGTGTTCCTGTGATTGAATTTGGAGTTGCAACTCTAAATTTTAAGTTCATTTGTGGGAACTTGCTCTCAGGGACATGTATACAAATCTACCCATCATTCAGTATCTTCCAGGCACCACGAGAATTCTAATCTGTGTCCCAAAACTAAAGTGAAGCAGTAAGTCAGGATAAGGGGTAGAAAGTTCTAGGATGGAAAATTCTGATAGAGTGGAAGGAAGTCCTTTTGATGTGTTACCATTTGAGGAAAGACCTTTTGAAGTGTTGTAGAGAATCATCTATGAACGTATTTCTCTAAAGAGCAGAGCAAATGCAAAGGCCCTGGGGCAGCATTGTGCTTGGCATGTCTGTGGTACATAAAGGATTGAATTATAACTGGAGACCAGCGACCAAGGGCAGCATAGACAGAACTGAGATCAGAGAGGAACCAGGAGCCAAATCACATAGGGACCCAATAAGATATTAGAATTTTATTTCAGTATCAATTAAAAAACAAAAAGCTAGATTTTTTCTTAATTTTTCTGCAGCTCTGATTGTCATAAAAGGAATCAAAAATCTATTTTTAGAAGATGCACTGTCCCATATTTTCCAAATCTGTTACAGATCTGATTTCCCATTTCTTTAACACTTGTATTTACTCCAAAAAAAAAAAAAAAAAAAACAGATGAAAACTTCAAGTCCCAAATGTTTTCTTTCCAAATGATGTCACTGTTTAAATCTCCTATTGGTGATATTGATTTAAAACATTGTTTATTGTGTGAGAGTATTTGCAGGGATGAATCATAATCAGGAGGATTTTTCTGCCTATTGACTGGGTTTGCAGCAACTGCTGTTAGTCTATTCCCTTTGGCATATCAAAGGCATGTAGAACAATTCAATTGTGTCCTCTTGACACCAAAACAATTGTTCCATTAAGCAAATAAACAAAAGCAGCTGGCAAGTCAACAAATTGACTTATAGGTGCTTTCACTATCTAGTTGGTTGTTTTTAATGTTTTTGCTATGAGCTCAGAGTTCTAGAAATAAGGACCTTGAATAATTCTCAGGCTAAAAACATTCCCTTCCCCATATAACTAGGCAGAGAATTAAAGACACATGGTTGTTAAGCTATTTCTCCCTTCTTTGATTTGGAAAAAAAAAAAAATGTGTAACCCATATAGTGAGGACCCTTTATAGTAACCTGTAAGTAGCCATTTGCTTTTACCCCACACCACCACACACCAGGACGTTTGAAGCACACCACAGACATTTCGGCCTCTTCAGGGTATAACAGGGACCCTAGAAGGAGGAGGCAGCCATCAATCAAAGCACTTGGTGAATCTCCCTCCCCTTTATAAGGTGACCAGATTTTAACATTGGTAAAGCGGGACACCATTGAACGGGGGGAGGGGGTTCTTGATTAAAAATTTGGTCTATCTCCCGCTGTTCCCTAGCTTGTCGTGCATTCTTTCCAAAAATCAGGACTTTTTTAAAACGCCACGGGACACGGAACAAATTGTTAAAAATCAGGACTTTGGCGGGACATCTGGTCACCCTACTTTAGGACCAACATTCTGGAGGCTGAAAGACGATAATTGATGTCAGTCGACCACAACTGACGAAGAGCTGCAAACTAGCATAGGTGGGGGAACTTGCTGGTAATGGGCCATTGTTGACAGGGGTAGAACTCTCCTACTACATTCCGGGCAGGGATATAAAACAGAAGGAGGGCAGACGTAAGAAGCGGCAGAGGAGAGGTGCAGAGAGGCGCTTGGGTCAGGGCAGCTGGCTTGACCCGCAAGACACTGCAGCAAATATCAGCATTGGGAACCTGGAGTTCTGGTTAACAAAGCGTGGCACTTGGGACTCGGAGGTTTGGTTTGCAGGGAGCGGCCTGCTCTTTCTGCTAGGTACAGAAGTAGCTCTGGTGTCGGCCCCTGTAGCACTCTGGAGGAGACTGTCTTTGAGGGTGGAAAGCTGCTGCCTTCTCGGGTCACCCGTGCTCTGAAATAAACATTTATTCCATCGTAACCCAACTTCTGTGTCAGTAGGTCTATTGGCTGAACAGCGCAGGCAGCTGTATCCTGCGCTTGGTCTGTCTCCGGCAACAGTTTTGGTGGCTACGAAGGGACAATCTCTGGTACTACCCATAACAAGAGCACTATTGAGAAATGGACATTGTAGGAAAGATTTTGTGAGACACTGGAAGAAAGAATGGCAGAAAGAAGTTAACCTTCCAGGTAACATTTCACTCAAAAACATTCATTCTGGCTGGATCCAAGATGGCGGCATGAGAGGAGAACGCCGATAACTGCCTGGGAAGGGCCTTGTGAACAGAGGGGAATCCACAGGGGAAACCCTGAGAAGAAACCTCAACTAAGAGAACCACACAACGCAGAACAACACCCAAAGGTTAGAGAAAAAAGGGGAGAGAGGGAGAGGGAAGGGGAAGCAGCGGTTCGGGGACAGAGACTCGGAGCGCGGCCCGGGGCGGGCAAAAACAAAGGGGGATTGGGGGACTACGGTCAAAGTGGAGCTGGATCGAGGGCGGGCTGGAAGCCGAGACCTAGGGAGCGTGGAAGCCCCACAAGACTGTGGACAATTTAACATCCGAACTCAAGGGACAGCACGCAGTGCCCTAATCAGATCACAGAGCCTAAAGTGGAACAGGGACT
>PVKE010018824.1:0-29114 GCA_004027555.1 Craseonycteris thonglongyai
ACTAATTGGATTTCATAGAAATTTAAAAATTTTGTGGATCAAAAGACACTGTTGACAGAGTAGAAAGGCAACCCACAGAATGGGAGAAAATATTTGCAAATCATATATCCAATTAGGGATTAATTTTAGAATATACTGAGAACTCCTTAAACTCAATACTGAGAACTCCTTAAACTCAACAACAAAAAAGAACCCATAGCCAATAAGCACATGAAAAGATGTTCAACATCACTTTAGGAAAAGCAAATCAAAACTACAATAAGATACCACCTCATACTCACTAGGATAATGATTATCAAAAACAAAACAAAAAACAACAAAAAAAAACACAGAAAATGTCATATGTTGGTGAGGATATGAAGAAATTGGACCCCTGTGCACAATTAGTAGGAATGAAAAATAGTATAGCGACTGCAGACAACAGTATGGTAGTTCCTGAAAGTATCAAACAGAATTACCATATGATTCAGCAATTCCATTTCTGGTTATATGAGGCCTGTCAATTAAGTTTGTGAACTTCCCACCACGCGATTACATTGGCAGAGCTGTACAAACAACTCGGTAAGGTTTCATAACCTTCGTATATCGGTGTCTCACAACTGTGTTTGTGTCAACATGTGGCAGGGTCTAGCTGAGTGGCGTTCATTATTGTTATTGCCTGTTTTTGTGTGCCAACACAAGAATGTCAGAGCCTAAATTAGAGCAATGGACATTACGGTAAATGTCTTGTTAAACGTGGCAAGAGTGAAAATGAAATCCAGAACATGTTAGTCCAAGTTTATGAGGATAATGCCATGAAGGAAACAGCAGTGCACAAATGGATTCAACGCTTTTCTGAGGGGAGAGAAAGTGTCATTGCTGAAGAGAGGTCAGGGCGGCCAGTAACCAGCAGCACTGACGAAAACATTGCAAAAATTCATCGAATTGTACTTCAGAATCATTGGCTGACTGTGAGAAGCATAGCAGACCACGTAAACATCGAGAGAGAAACAGAAAAATCTTCACTGAAAATCTTGGCATGAGAAAGGTGTGTGCAGAAATAATCCCGAAGAAGCTCACCGATGAACAACAGCAAAGGAGAGTCAAAGTCCACCAAGACCTCTTATAGGGGCAAGATGATGTTTTGGGCTGTGTTATCACTGGTGATGAAACATGGGTGTACCAATATGACCCTGAAACAAAGGGTCAAAGTGCACAATGGAAGTCAGCCAATTCTCCATGACCAAAAAAGTTCCATCGGTCCAAATCAAGAGTCAAAATTATGTTGCTAACCTATTTTGATATCAGAGGGTTGTTCATTATAAATTTGTACCAACTGGACAAACAGTCATCCAAGTTGACTATTTGGAACTGGTGAAAAGGCTGCGTGAAAAAGTTATGGAGAAATGACCCGAAGTTTTCACTAACAACTCAAGGCTCTTGCATCACAACAACGTACCAGCTCCCACGGCACTGTCTGTGAGGGAGATTTTAGCCAATGAATAAATAACTGTATTGGACCACCCTCCCTACTCACCTGATCTGACCCTCAACAACTTTTTTCTTGACCCAAAGATAAAGGAAATATTGAAAGGAAGATGTTTTGATGACTTTCAGGACCACGAGGGTAATATGACAATGGCTCTGATGGGCATTCTAGAGAAAGAGTTCCAAAATTGCTTTGAAGGGTGGACTAGGCATTGGTGCACAGGTTCCCAAGGGGAGTACTTTGAAGATTACCATAGTGATAATCAGCAATGAGGCATGTAGCACTTTTTCTAGGATGAGTTCATGAACTTAACTGTCAGAACTCGTATATACAACATAATTGAAAACAAGGTCTTAAAGAAAAATGTGTACACCCATGTTTACAGCATTATTCACAATAGCTAAAAGGTGGAAGCAACCCAACTGTCCATTGATCAATGAATGGATAAGCAAAATGTAGTATGTCAACATAATGGAATATTATTCAGCTTAAAAAAGAAATAAATTCTGACAGATACTATAACATGGATGAATCTTGAGGACATTAAGCTAACTGAAACAAGCCTGTCACAAAAGACAAATACTGTATAATTCCACTTACAGGAGGTACCTAGAGAAGTCAAGATGACGGAAAGTGGATGGCAGCTGCCAGAGGCGAGAGGAGAAAACGTGAGCTGCTGTTTGATGGGTGCAGTTAGCTTTGCAAAATGAGCGTTCTAGCGATGGGTGGTAGTGATGATTGTACTACATGAATACACCTCATATAATGAACTGTGTACTTAAAAATAGCTAAGATGGAAAAAAAATAGCTTAGCTGGTAAATTTTATGTTGTATGTATTTTATCATAATAAAGAAATTCAAAAAAAAATCTCAGGATACTCTCTCTAACTTCTCTCCCCCACAGGGTTTGGAGAATCATGAAATGAAGGAAGTAGCTGTCATCATGGCATCTTGCTCACTGGTAGAGAAGAATCACAGAAGCATCTAGAGTGACGTCCTCTCGCAACAGATGAGGAAACCCAGGCCCTGTCTGGCATCGATTATTCCTAGTCTGGCTGTGACCTCCAAGGCTGAGCCCACTGTGTAAAGCCACCAATTGTGCTGCAACCTCCCCCAGATTACATGGTAAACCAAAATTTAACTTTTCATTCATCAAAGTCCTCTGTTCCAGTTCTTCTTGTGCATGTTGAAGAATGAGAGGAATACTCAGTACTAAGCCAAGCTGGACTCTGAGCCATGAACTGTTAGCTGCATTTTTTCAAAGGGCTACTGACCTCTCTCCCAGGCCTCCACTAGCAACACTGAAAGCAGCCATCAGCACCCTAACGTTTCCTGGTCAACATGGACAAAGGAGGGTCCGATAAGCCTCCCAGAAAAATCAACACAAAAACCAGTTGAAGTCACGATGAAGACAACTCACACAGGGGCAGAGTATTGAACCCCCAGAGAAAGCACTTTAGGAAAAGGGAGAAAAAGCAGCAGTGGTTTGAGCATAGCTCGAGGGAGAGGCTTTAGCAAGTGAAGGTAGAAGGAAGACCTTACTCTAGAAATAACTCTCCAGCTGCACACAAGGCAGGTATCTCTCCTTTGCCAGTCACTGGACACTCTCGCCTGGGCCACACTGTTTCTCTGGGGGTGAGAAGAGCAGAAACACCAGCTTTTCCAGAGCAGTCTGCTCAAAGTCTCCAGACACTGGCCCGCGGCCACCTTGCCTGGATCTGGAATCCCGGCAAATCCTGAAGGCAGAGCTGGGTCAGACCAGGTCAGAACTGCCCCAGGCTCTTCCAAGTCTACCTGATGTTGCTGCCAGAAGTGCCTGTGGTGAGTCAGCAGGCAGCTGACCGAGGGTGTGGTCGGAGCCCCCTCCCCGCAGCAGACAGAAGCCAGTGCCACTCCCAGAGCTGCCAACTCCAACGTCCAGCCGCTGCTCAGCAGCTCTTCCTGGATGTCACAGGCACCAGCCTCAAGTGTCCAAAAGCTGCTCTTCCCCGAGCTTCTTGCTCTCACGTTATGGTACCGCCATCCTTCCAGTTGCTCAGACCCGAAATGCTGGGGCTTCCTGACTCCTCACTTTCTCTCATACCCTCCACCCAGTCTGGTCCATGAGCCAATCTTCTGTCTCTACTGTTGAAATGTATGTACAACTCAACGATGTCTTCCTATCTCCACTGCCATCATTCTGATACAGGCGACATGATGTCTGCTCTGGATTAGTAACCTCGTCTCTTCATGAATTTCTTTCTCGCTTTTTGTAATTAAGCATTTTCGCCAATTAAAGTGATACTAAAAGGGCAGGTGGATCCACACAGCTAGGGCAAGTGTGGAGACCACCAGCATAAGCCACGCCATGCCTCTTACTTCCTGGTGCCACTATGTGAATAAAATCTAGTTCAAGGTCCACCTGAAGAGCAAAATTCTGAAGAAACCTTTCTGGAAGTTTCCACCCCCACATGACTCTTTCCACCTTTACTATCTACAGTTTTCTTTTTCTATTTTAGTTATCCTTTCAGACACACGTCCTGGCACAAGTCTTTGTTTTAGGTGAGGATGCTTTCGCCTCCAGATGGCCTAGAAATTCTTCCTCTGTTTCCCCTTTGAATTCCCAGTGGCACTTTGAATGTGGATGACAATAAAGATTTTATATCCCTCCTATTCATCAATATCTACTTTGATCTTATACTCAAGAGAAAGAACACATTCTTTGGAAAATGTGTGAAGTGATTAGCTTCATTAATCTCCCACATTTGAGAGCTAAACGAGGCCTGAGAAGTAACTCATTCTAATTGTGTTATTTTACAGGCACAAGTGAAGCCCCAAAAGGTATAGTCATACACCAGGCGAAGTCCACACGTCCTGGTTGCCTCAGTACATCTCTGCCCTGACCTGGCCATCCTGGGGCTGTGTGGGGAATGCAGACAACAGAGAGGAATATGACCTCTCTAGAAGGCAGTCCCAGTCAAGTTTACAATAAAGGACTGTTTGCTTTGGGCAAGGTCATCGGTGACCTTCTAGCCGAATCCACCAGCCCTTCCTGGAGGTCTCTGCAGCGTCAGACACCTTCGACTACCTCCATTCCTTTCTGAGACCCCTCTTCCCTTGGTTTCTCTGATCCTGCCTCTCCCTCACCGTGTTCCTTATCAGTCTCACTCACCTGTAATCATCCTGCTCTGTGTCCCAAGACTGCCCCTGGGGTTCTTCCTTTCTCATCTACGGAAAAGAACCGTCTGTCTCCTCTACATCTCTTCCCTGTGCTCAGGTAGTTGCCCCCGAGTTCCCTCTGGAGAGGAGCCCTTTCCACAGTCTGAGTTCATGCACCTTCATGAATGTGACACACAACTTATGCCTCGCCGATCCTATTCCAACTCCCTCTGACCCAATCAGATTATGGAACATAACAGGGCTGTTGCTGGGATAGCTGGGAGAAAGACAGCTCCCCACTTCCATTGGATTTGAATGTGCATCTTCTGCTGTATGACAGTGAGACCCAATGAAATCATTTGAACCCTGAGCCCAGGCCTGACGCCAAATACACTTCTGAGCTTTTCAGTGACATGAACCAATAACTTTCTTTTTTGCTTTAGTCAATTTGAACTGGATTTTCTACCACTTGCAAAAGAAGAGTCTTATTTGATACCTCATCGCTCTCTTTAAGCTCCATCTGTACCTACTTAACAATCATGAATCCATAATCTCCATCTATTGCCCAGACAACTCCTTGGAACGCCAGATTCATATCCACCCACCTAGTGGATGTCACACCCATATGTCACACCCAGGCACCTAGGATATAACATGTGCGAAGTGAAATTCATTGTGTCTGTGCTACCATCTCAATATGCTATTTTTTGTGTTTTTCTCCATCGTAGGGAGAAAATGCCACCACACCCAATCACTCAAGACAGACATGTGGACACCCCAGAGCACTCTTGCCAGGTAACTGTGATGGAATAAGGCCCTGACCAACACTTTCTGTGGACCTGGGGTAGATTAATGAACATGTCTGAGCCTTGGATTCCCATAGTGACTTTCTCAATAAGCTCACGTATATAAAGCAATCAATCAATGGTGGGTGGTTCCATTCCTATCACGGGCATCGAGTGCATCACTAAAACCTCGCTCAGAACTTCATCCTCACCGCCACTGCCCTGCCTCAGAGCCTCACCATCTCCCCACAACCAGGGACTACCAGGTATTTCTACCCCACCTTCTTACTTTTGATCTCGCCCCCACTCCAATCTGCTGCCAGGCTGATGGTCCCCTACACAAGCCTGATCGTGCCATGTCATGCTCTGCCACCCACAGAATGTATGCATTTGCAGTACCCTTCATTCCAGCTACCCCAGGTCACTCACGGTTCTCCCAGCATTCATGCTGTTCTCCCACTCCACGACTCAGCACATGACAATGTTTCTGCTGTCCAGATGTCCTTTCTGCTCTTCTCCCACCTGGAGAAGCGCTTGTCCTTCAGACTTGATGAAAAAGTCACAATAAGAGTGAAAGACATTGGCTAAAGATGCTCATTCCCCAGTGGAGAGGAAGGGAAATTTTAGAAAAATTTAATCTTGAGATAGGAGAAGACTTCCTAAGCAAGATAGAAAACTTAAAACCACAAAAAAAATCAACATACAGTAGACCCTCAGTTAACCGGCACCCATGGGGATTGGTAGATGCTGGATAAAGGTAAGTAGACTCCCCGTTTACTGGAACTCAAGCAACCGGCACTCTCAAGCAATCAGGTTTTGCCAGTTGCTTGAGAGTACTGGTGGCTTGAGTTTCAGTTAACAGGGAGTCTATTATAGATTTAATTATATAAAAATTAAATACTTCTGCACAATCAAAGGTACAATAAGCAAAGCTGGTAAAGACACAAAAGGCAAGGTATTTGACTTATTAACAAGGAAAGAATGACAGTCTAGAATTTAGAAAGAGCCTCCCTCACAAATTGATGAAATCACAATCAATGGGAAAACTGGGGGGTGCAACTGAGTCATAAAGTCGGCAGCGCTAATTGCTATCTCCAGTGTTGCTGATCCCCACCCCTGCCCACTTTACAGTGGCTCAGAATGCCAGCAAGTGCTTCCCAAGGTCTAGTGCAGAGGTTGCAAGCTGGCGGACATCTGCAGGCCACAACCAACATGCACACATAATGTGGTCACCCTGCACATTTTGCAAAATGTTTTGATTTAGTTGCCAACTTTTAAAATATAGAGCTTGTTTCCATAAAAATGTACAACTCCCCCACCCCCCATTCACAGCAAGGCAACAATGGGCCGGGGCCTTGTCCTGCTTGCACGTGTCTCTTCACGAGAAGGCAGGCACACTCTACACGCGAACCCACCCTGCCCTCCCGGCCACCCTCCTCCTGCCAGCAGCAGAGTTTACCCTACAGAACTGAACCTCCCCTGGCTGACGTTTAGATCAGTTCTGGTTCAGCCCATTCTGCCTTCCACGGAACCCAGACCAGGAACTCAGCCCCTCTGACCATGCAGCCCTCCATCTCCCTGAGTCTGTGTGCAGGACTGCAATCAAAAAGCATGATGAGAGCCCCCGAGGCCTGGGACTGAGTCTCTGAAAATGCCAACAGGCCTCTTTATGAGGGGTCTCTAATCTCCCTGCCAGGGGTTGGGGCACAGAGCAGGGAGAAGTCGTGGACCCCACAGGAAAAGTACAGCCAACACAAACGAGCTGAATTCAGTGCTGGCTCTTCTTGCTGGACAGTCTTTCACCTTCCCGAGTCTCCACTTCCTCACCTGTGAAGTGGGCAAAGGTGCTTCACAGGGATGTTATGTGAACGGAATGAGAAAAGTGTACGTGAAGGCGCTTCTAGAGCAGCTTACAAGTATAAAATGTGGTGGATATGGACTGGGACAGGAAGACCAGCACTCTGGAAGAAGTGTCTGAGTTGGGTGGCATGAATCCCTGTTGAGGAGAGTTGAAGAGTGGTCCCCTTATCCCTCACTCCAGTCTGTGTGATCTGGGGTCCCTCCTACCTCCTCCTTTGGCTCTGCAGGCCTGGAAAACACCTCACCTGTCTCAGTGGCTGCAGTGAAGATGGATTATAAAGGAAAGCCACCTATTTTCAGATGCAGTAGCTCTCCCAAGGAAACGGTGGGGGGAGGGAGTGGGAGAAGCGGCTGGATGGGAGGAGGCACTAGTTAGATCAATCCTGCCCCAGCCTTCAGCACTCAGAGAGGCTCACCCAAGGTTACTCAGTTATTCCCACCGGACACATCAAGAAACTGAGGTCCCTTCCCCAAATCTCACCTCCTCTCCACTTCAAATGACCTCCTCTTGAGAGCTCTTCGCGAAAACGGATGAAAGGTACAATACCGAACAAAAAATAGCCCCAAAGATGTGAGCTAAGTGATGCCCGTGCCCCGCAGTGTGGTTACTGGAGCGCAGACGCCTCAGAAGCGCACCGGACATGCCGGTTATCACACGGCCATTCTCATCCCACAGGCCTTTGTCAAAAGGCTGCACAAGGTTAAGCTCTGGTCCAGAAGGTGCCAAAGGCTGGCCAAAGCAACCCCCCCAAAGCTAACCGGATCTCCTCTCGCAGATCTGAAGGGCAGAAGCGCCACCCCGCGGCGCCAGGCCGGCCGGGCGACTTGTGGGCGCCCGCCCCCCAACCCCACCCCTGCCCCGGCGCGAGGAGACAGCGCCCTGAGCACCGCCTGGAGGATGCTGCTCACCTGGTCCTCACGGGCTCCAGCCGAGGGCTGAGGCCGCTTCTCATCACACACCTGTCTCCGCGCGGGAGTGAAGCCCCTCGGCCCAAGGGCGCACAAACCCCATCAGGGTCCCAGGCACGCACCGCCGTCTTCCCTCCCCGGGGGTCCCTGGCAGGGGCTCCGGAGGCACCGGAGAAACGGGGCGGGACCGTGAGCAGGGCCTCTCGGAAGCCTCTGGCCGCCGGGAAGGGGCGCGCCCCCAAGACCTTCCACAAAGAGCTCGGGCTCCCAAAGCCCGGCGGGGTGCGGCCGGGGGGACTGCCTCCTACCTCCGCGGGGGCGGGGGCGCCGAGACCCCCCAGCTCGCGCCGCGTCCCTGCACCCCGAATTCGGCCGCGCTCCATCCCGGGCCCGCGCCCCCCGCCGCCCCGCGCCCCCTCCCCGCTCACCGAGGGCCCGATCGGCCGCCGCTTCCTGCCTCCGGGCCGCGCGGGGACCCGCGGTTTCGGGTTTCAGCCCCGAGCCCGCTCGCTCCTCCCGCCGCCAGCACGCGGACCCCGCGGGGCGCAGGCCGGGAACTTCGCGCCGCCCGCGCCTCCGCCCCTCGCGCTCCGGCCCGCGCCTCCCCGCGCCCCGCCCGGCGCTGCCCGGCCCCCTCACGCCCCTTCCTGCGCGCCCGCCCGCCCCCCGCCGCCCGGCCCATTTCTTCCCACGATCGGCCGCCGCGCCGCTCTTTGTCTGGCCCGTACCCTCTCGGCGCGCCCACCCCGCTTTGCTCCCGCACCCGCGTGGCCCCTAGTCGGGCCCTCCCTGCCCCATCCCTCCGTCCCACTTCCAGCCGTCGGGCTGCCCCCTGCGCTTCTCGCTGCTGCATCACAGTTAGACTTTCCGATTCTTCCCGGCGGCTCCGCTCAGCCCCATCTCCTCCCGTCTCGCCTGGACTCGGGCCTCGCCCTTCCTGCTCTCACCGTTCATTCATCCGACCAGCGTGTGCGAGGGTGAGCCTGGTGCCAGGCACGTCGCGGGCCCTGCGAGTGTCCCCGGGAAGCCACCGCGCAGCCAGCCTTGGAGGACCCCACCGCCCGTGGGAGGGGCGCGGTGGCTGTAAACAGACCGCGCTCCTTTCCTCTGGACCGAAAGGCCGGCGCGGCCAGTTTCAGAGGACAGAACAGGTCTTTTCAGAGCGTTTTCCACCCAACTCATTCCCCATGTTCTGTACCATCTCTACCTTCCTGAGTTTCCTATGCAGCAGTCTTACCAGGAAGACAAAAAGTTGAAGCAGACAGTAAAACTGCTTTAAAAAGGAAGGAGGGAAGGAGGGAGGGAGAAACGGCAGCAAAGAATATGGTAAGAAGTTTACCAAACTCTACTGATGTCTGCAAAGCAGGATTCAAATCCCTCAGGAAGCCATCTGCTTTGATAAATGCATTAATTATTCCCCATCTACAGTTGGCACTGGGAACTGCTTTCTTTTTATTATTAGGCCACTGAGGCACCATTTAGAACAAAAATTTATTATCTAGCACCTGCCAAACACCCGGCTTGTCTTCAGGGACAAGTGGGATAATAGGGGAGGAAAAAAAAAAAAAAGTAAATGGATGCCTTAATATTCCGCTGAGACAGATGCTTTATTTGGTCAGATACTGGAAGCTGAATCTCCTCTGAGTCTAAACCACCAAAAAGCCAGGTACTGAAGGAGCCTGAAGCAGTTTATTCTCCAGAGAACTTTATAGTTTTTATTGTGAAATCTCTAGTTATTTTTCAAATTTGCATTGACTCAGACACTGGTTGGGCTTTGTGATCCTGGAAAAGTTATTTAACCTTTTTTTTTTTTTTTTGACAGAGAGAAGGGGAGGGCCCAGAGTAGTCTCCATAGTTGACAGCATTAGTTTTCCATATAGTTTCACTCCACAGGCGGGCACAGGGCTGCGCAGGGCAGGAACTGGGCCCGGAGCCCCCTACATAGGCCCTGGCAACAACTGAACTGGGACACACCCCAGTTCAGCATATGGGTCCACATGGGCTGGGGCCAGGACTCATCCTCTGGCCCTGGGGCTACATAGTGAGCGCTTAACCCACTGAGCCATCCCAGCTTCCCCTATTTAACCTTTCTGAACCTCGGTTTATTCATATATAATAACATGCTTATATCTGCTTATTTGTAGAGTTGAACATGAGATAAAGTAAGTAAATCACCCAGTGCTACAGAATCTGAGAGCTAAGCCCCTTTGAAAGTTGGTATTCAAAAGTCTGAAAAAATGTGCCATAGACTGGCAGGGAGAGAACGAAAATCTGCAACAATTGTGGCTCTTTAGGCCCCATATCCACCGATGATACAGAAACTGTTCTTCCCATACTTATTCTATTCCATTTTGAATTCAACGGAAAACTTTTGTTTCTCCTGCAGCCCATTATCAGATATATGACTTATCACAAGGGCTTTTCTTCCCATAGCTCAAGAGCTCAGAACTTAGAGGATACAAATTGCTGCCAGTAAATGAGTCTTTTCAATTGCTCTCCTAAGATAGTTTTTTCTTTCTTCTAGAGCTAATTCGATCAAGCACATAGCTTTAGAAAAATTATTAAAGTGATGATTTCACTATATAGCATTGTGTAGGTGACAGTCTTATGAAATACATAACATTGATTTGTGTAAGAATTCATTTTTTTCACAAAAGAAAAAGACTATAATAATTCTCTCCCAATCAATTTCATAAGCCATTCTCTTTGGGTTCCCCCCCAAAACTTCTGAGCTAAGGCAATGAGAGGCTTTATCCAACTGAATCCTAAATGCTGGTTGAAGAACCAACATATGATGAGACGTCTTTGATATAAAATATCTTTTTGATCCAGCAGTCCACATAAAACTAGTCAAAGCAAAACTGTAAAGTATGCTTTCTGTTTCTACAGATTACTGTTCCCCACTAGTACCTTCCTACCCACCACATCTCAGATAGGGTGTCACCTCAGAGATGTCTTTCTTTTTTTTTTTTTAAGATTTATTTTTATTGTTTTTGACAGAGAGAAGGGAGGGCCCAGAGCAGTCTCCATAGTTGTACATCATCAGTTTTTCCAATTTCATTCCACAGGTGTGCGCAGGGCTGCACAGGGCAGGAACTGGGGCCGGGGTCTCACCCTGGTGTGAACTGAACTGGGGGCACTCCCCAGGTCAACACATGGGTCCGCACGGGCCTGGGCCTGGATTCAATCCTCAGTCCCTGGGGCTGCAAAGTGAGCACTTAACCCACTGAACCATCCCAGCTTCCCCAAGAGATGTCTTTCTTGACTAGGCTTAAAGAGATCCTTTACCCTGTGCTCTCTCTCAAAACTCCCTATTCTTTTTCTATATAAGATGTATCCCGGGAAAGCCGGGACGGCTCAACGGGTTGAGCGCTCGCTTTGAGGCCCCGAGGACCGAGGATCGAATCCCGGCTCCGGCCCAGGCAGGACCCACATGCTGAACTGGGGAGTTCCCACAGTTCGGTTCTCTAGCTGTCTCTGTCTCTCTCTCTATCTGTCAAAAGTAAAATAAAAATAAATATGCGCTGAAGATAAAATAATTACTCTCTATAAATATAAAAAAGATATAAAAAAAAAGATGTATCCCAATTTATAATGTATATCTACTTTTTTCTATTTATCTGTTTTTTTTAGGATGTCTCTACCAGTACACATAAACCCCATGAGGGCAGGAACCCTGTTTGTTTTACTCACCACAATCGGACCAGTGCTTAGCCCAATAAAACATTTTAAATAAATTTAAGGAAAAGATGAAAAGACATAAAAAGTATGTCTTCAAGGACCTCTGGTTCTCAAACTCTGGGCTATGTAAGGTTCCCTTTGAATTTCTTAGAAACAACATCAAAAACACAACTGATTAAGGAGAAGTTTGATATATTGTATTTTATTAAAACAGCTTTAGTGCTTTCAAGGATACCATCAAGAAAATGAAAAGACAACTCACAGAATGGGATAAAATATTTGCAAATTATATATCTAATAAAGGCCTTGAATATCTGTAATATATAAAGAACTCCTACAACTCAATAATAAAATAACCCATTTTTTAATTGGGCAAAGGACCTGAACAGACATTTCTCCAGAGAAGATACATAAATGGCCAATAAGCACAGGAAAAACTGCTGGGCATAATTGTCATTAGGGAAATGCATATCAAAACATCACCCTCTAGGAGGACCTTAATTAAGAAGGCAATAACAACGATTGTGGAAGGTGTGGAGAAATTAGAACCCTTGCTGGGATTTAAACTGTGTCTCCATACAAGCTGTTTTATAATGTAAAATGAATCTTTTGTTAAAATGCTGTGTTTCAGACCCTCTATCTGACTGCATAGATTGTGGATAGCTGCTATTTGCTGTTCAGCAGTCATTCCTTCTCCTGAAGGGAGCATATTCTCAGATTCCCTTTGGGAGACTGTTGCTTCTCCCTCAGGGATCAGCAATTGGGTTTGAATTGCATTGACCTCCCCCAGCTCCAGAGGTGGGCTCGGATTGTCAGCCTTTCCCAGACTTTTCAACCGCGTGATTGGTTCAAGGATAGAGACTGGGCAGGATGAAGACTCAAGGACATTTTGCTGAGAATACCACGAAGAACCAAAACTTAGGAAACAATACAGAAAAGAGGTGGGGATTGAGAAATTGGAGAATTTAAGTGCTGGCTAAACTGTGTGATGCCTCCTGATGAAGTCTTATCTGAAGTACGCTGGGACTGATCAGCTACAGGAGCCAATAAATATTCTTCTTTTAAGGCTGTACGAGTTTATTTTCGTTATTTAGAACAGAAAGCATCTAACTCAGTGTTTCTCAATATGACATATTTGGAAATCAATGAGAGCCTTTTGCTTGCCACAATGACTAGAGGGCACTCCTGACATTTAGTAGGTTGGGCCAATGTCTTGTACTGCATGGGACAATGTGAGACAAAAAGCAGTTTCACTCATCTGTGACTTTTGAAGGACCCACAAAAACTAAAGTTCTTTGGCATGGCTTTGTTATACACCAGTTTGTCCAGGAATGCCGTTGCTGTGTGAAGTGAGGGGAAAATGTACTTTGATTTGTTCGAACCTCACCAAGAGCTGTTTATCATTTTGGAAAATCTCATCACTGTGAACATTGCCACTACGGTGTCAGATTTACCGACATCAATTAGGTGACTGTCACACTCTCCCAGAAATAGTCTTCATCAACCAGTCTGAAATTCTCTGTCTCTTCGGCCTTCTCCATCCTCCACCCCCCTTCCCACCCAGGAAAGAAGAGTCAATATGCAGGATAAAATCCCTTCCCATTCTCTTCCCCCCAAAGAAGAGAAAAGATGCTATGGCTCCCCAAACAATCCTTTCTTTTGTTTATAGCTTCCTTGTCCCACTCTTCCTATAAATCCCTCCCATTTTGTACAACCCCTCAAAGTACCCTTTTACTTGTTAGATGGGAGGCTGCCTGGCTTACAAATCCCTTAATACAGCCAATTAGATTTCCAAGTGTACACCATTAAATTTTGCTTTTTAATAGTAGTTATGAGGATTAAATGATAAAATGCTTATTAAATGCCTAGAACTTACCAAGCTCTAAAGTTAGCTATGATCATTGATTTTTAATTATGATTATTATTATTACTATTATTAGAATCTGTTTTTTTTTGTTGTTTTTTATTGTTTTTGACAGAGAGAGAGAGAGAGAGAGATACAGAGACAGAGAGAACTGAACTGGGGGCACTCCCCAGTTCAGCACATGGGTCTTCATGGGCTGGGGCCGGGATTCGATCCTGGGTCCCTGGCGCTACAAAGTGAGCGCTTAACCCACTGCGCCATCCTGGCTTCCCAGAATCTGTTTTAAACTGTAATGTCCTGAACAGGAATATGAGAGATTATGACCATTTCACTATTATTATGACTCTTCTAAGAAAATAGTATATACCAAATCAATAAAACTTGTGCTCAGGACGTGATTTAAGAGTTTGTATAAAAGAGAGGATACAGGAATAGCTCGGTGGTTGAACGCTTACCTTGAAATCATGAGATCCAGGGTTCAATGTGTGAGATGAAACCGTGTGGCAATTGATGATGTACTACTATGGAGACTGCCCTGCCCCTGCCCCCAAACTTCTCTCAAACAATAAAACAAATCCTTTTTAAAAGTATGTAAAAGACATATCCTATATACAAGGGCTGTCCAGAAGAAATCTATCCATAAATGCCTCCATTTTTCATATTACATGGCTGGATACTTTCTGGACAGCCCATGTATATCAGAGATCTAAATGTCAAAAATAAAGCCCAAGTAAATTCTAGAAGAAAATAAAGATTAATTCTTTTGTAACCTGGAAGTGAGAAAAACTTTTCTAACTATACGATACCATATCCAGAAGTAATAATAATAGAAAAGATAAATTTGACTACACAAGTTTTAAACACTTATTTTGTTGTTTTTGACAGAGACAGAAAGAGACAGAGAGAAGGGGGAGGGCCCAGAGCAGTCTCCATAGTTATACGTCATCAGTTTTCAACATGGTTTTGTTCCACACAGGTGGATGGAGGGCTGCACAGAGCAGGAATTGGGCTGGGGGGGGTCTTCCACATGGGAAGCACACCCCAGTTCAGCATATGGGCCTGCAAGGGCCAGGGTCAGGATTTGATCCTCAATCCCCAGAGCTGCAAAGTGAGCACTTAACTCGCTGAGCCATCCCGGCTTTCCCACAATTAAAAAAATTTCATAAAAAATTACCATAAGCAAAGTTAAAAAAAAAAAAACTGGGAAAAAATATTTGCAGCATGTCACAAAGGAAAGTGTGACAATTAGGATCCTGGCAGGACTCAGAATTCACTCCCAAGTGGCTCAAATAAAGAGATTTTAATGAAGATATTACCTGCACAGCTGTGGGCAAGGGTTAAGGGAACAAACCAGGTATGTGACTGGAGCAGACAAGTGGCTCTCCTAGGACTGAAGAGACAGGGGAGGAAATAATGCTGTCAGCGCTCACTGAACTGTTGTTGAAAAGGAAGCACTCCTGAGCGCTGTGTCAGGGAGTGGTATTAATAGTCCCTGCTGCAATTGGGCAGTTTTAGTCCTCTTGAATTCAGAAGCCACTGTTTGCTGTTTGGAGCACCTTTTCTTTATTTCTTTTTGTTTTCCTTGGTTTGTTTTGGGTATTTTTTTGAATATACACATGAAACCTTATGCTAGTTCTATTATGAAGTTGACCACGGGAGCAGAGGGCCCCTAGTGGCCAATGTTGGAGCTGCAGCAGCCCCAGAGGAGGACCTTGTGAACCTGGGCGAGGTACCTACTGCAAGAGAGCGGTGGCAGCGACAGGGAGGGGAGATGGGCGACAGGGAGGAAAGAGGGCGGAGAGAAAGGGAGGGAGAGAAGATGGAGCAGAAAAGGAGATTGAGAGAGAATGGGAAGGAGGAAAGAGGGGAAGAATAGAAAAGACAAGAATAAAGAAATGCCAATACAGGATTATAAAACATATGGTATACTCAATAGTTACTTTTAGCAAATAAATACTTCTAACAATCTTATACAATACAATGCAATATTTTGTTTCTCTATCCAGAAAAATTAGGACATTGAAATATTTTTGATTGATATAAAGGATAGAATTTTTACAGAAAAATAATATTGGTGAAAGAATTGTTCCAATTACTGTTTTCTTGATGACTATATGTTACACATCAGCTATAGACTTAATTGAATTTAAAGTGTCCCATCAAAGATGGCAATGTTCTACCATATAATTGTGCTAACAACAAAAATTTATTAATACTTAAAAATATTACCACTGAGTGGGCAGATAATGAGACATACATTTAAGGTTGAATTTTTAATACGTATTTTCTTTTTTTCCAGTCCTGTCAGTGTCTCTGTTACTTACCGTATAATGCTATTTGGTGAGGACATGAAAACTTTAAATTTGAGACCCTTTGTAGAAGGTAGTACCATCAAATGATCCCTGCTCCTTATTCCTCCCTTGTGGTAAATCCTACAGTGAGTTGAGCCTGTAACTCTCTAATTACTTTCCATTAAATTACATGGAGAGCTTTGAAAACAATCCAGGTTCCTGGGTCCATCCTAACGTCTACTTACTGAATGTTTATGGAGGTGGGTTGTCCTCACACTAGCATTTGGAACTAGGACCCTGGCAATATCTAATAAATTAAAATACATCTATGTTCATTGACACAGAAATCCTACTCTTGGGAATAAAAAATGCTATCCTAAATAAAATCACCAATACAGAATATACATATACAAGAAAGTTTATTGCAATGTCTATTGTGGCAAAAAGTGGAAAAAAAAAACACACCCATCCACAGAGGAAAGATTAATAAAATAGAATAGTCATACTATGGATTAGGTTATTAAATAAGAAAGAGTTCACGTGATATCAATTGATCTAGAAGGATTTTTCACCATGCATATTGTTAAGAAAATATAGCAATAAGTAAAAAAAATATATTTTGGAAAAGTATAAAAGTGTATAAAGCCATATGTCATAAGAAGTATATTTGTTCGGGAACTTAAGTCAACTAGGGGAAGCTGGGATGGCTCAGTGGGTTAAGCGCTCACTTTGCAGCGCCGGGGACCAGGGATCGAGTCCCAGCCTCGGCCCCATGTGAAACCATATGCTGAACTGGGAGCTCCCCCAGTTCAGTTATCTCTCTATCTCTCTCTCTCTGTCAAAAATAAATAAAATTAAGTCAACTAATACATTTCTCTGATATTCCGTGAGTTTGCAGTGGCTGGCTTTTATGTCTCCTTTTCCAATGGGTTGGTTTTATTTCCAAGTCACACCACGACTGAGAATAGGCAATTCTTCTTTTAAAAAAATGAATTTGAATGCAATCAACTCCGTGCCCTTCCATCAGCTCCTCAAATCCTATGGGTATTCTATCCAGGGTCCCCAACCGGCAGGCCACAGCACACCAGTACCAGTCCGTGGACTGTTAGGAACCTGGACCCAACAGCAGGTGTGTGGCAGGCGAGGGAGCGAAGCTTCATCTGCATTTACAGCCACTCCTCATTGCTGCCATTACTGCCTGAGCTCCGCCTCCTGTCAGATCGGCAGTAGCATTTGATTCTCATGGGAGCAGGACCCCTATTGCGAACTGCACATGTGAGGGATCTAGATGCACGTGCCTTATAAGAATCTAATGCCTCATGATCTGAGGTGGCGCTGAGGGGAGTGGCTGCAAATACAGATTAACTTCAGTAGAGAGGTGTGACTGCACAGAGACCGTAATAAATCAATTGCTTCGCAGACTCATCAAAACTCTATCAGTGAATGGTAAGTGACAATAAGCTGCATCTGGCTCTTGAATCATTCCTCAAATGTCCCCCCTCCCATCCCCCACTCCTCTATGGAAGCACTGTCTTCCATGAAACCAGTCCCTGGTGCCAAAAGTTGGAGACCGCTGTCCTATACCCTCTGCTGGAATATTGACGTTCTCACTCCTAGAATTCCCAGTCCTCCTTCCCTTTCGAGTTCCCCAGTCTGAGTTCTCTTGTTCTCTCTTTTTCCTCCCTCCCCCACATGGAACCTGGCTTCCCGTTATGTTTTATGTGAGTGTTTGGGGAAATGAAGGGTTGTGGATAGGGGAACTCAAGGAGATGTTGAAAGGAGCTCCTTGTTTCCACTGAGCTCTTTGGTCGTATGAAACAGAGACTTTCCCAAGGTTTTCCAAGCTCAGGGGGACTTGATCCAGAGATACGCGTGAGGAAAAGGGACGAGCTCTCTTAGCGCAGGTACTAAGTTCTTCCTTTGTCTTGCGTAATGGATCCCTGTTTTCTCTCTCTAGATTCCATATTTTGACACCATTCCCTCCCTGTCACAATCATTTCCTGGGGTTCCGGTTCTGCTTTCCTCTCTGACTGCTGTAGAACTAGATTCCTCCGCATGGCCCTCTGTGGCTGGATCTTCAGCCTGCATTGCTCCTTCCCTGGTATGCTTCCCCTCTGAGCAGGAGAGCCTCTGCTTGCCTACTGTTGCATTTCTCCTGAGGAGTGCACCTGTCTCTCTAGACTTCTCCCCAACTATCTCTGGAATCCAGCCCAATTCCTGCCTTGATCCTTTGGGGTCACGCAGAACCCTGCCGAGCTCTTCCTACCATTGACCAAGCCATATAACACTTGTACGGTTAAAAAAAAAAAAAGGGGGAAGCCGGGATGGCTCAGTGGGTTAGGCACTCACTTTGCAGCGGGATCGAGTCCCGGCCCCGGCCCGTGCGGAACCATGTGCTGAACTGGAAGCTCCCCTAGTTCAGTTCTCTCTCTGTCTCTATATATCTCTCTCTCTCTCCTCTGTCAAAATAAATAAATAAATAAATAAAAAATATATTTAAAAAAAAAAATCTCCCCAGATGACGTTGTCCCATGATTCACGGGGCTGTGCGTCCCTGAGCACACCCCTTGCCACCGAAGCCCCGCCCTTCTCCCGTTTCTCCTGTTCCCCTTTTCCTGGGGCGTCATGACGTAAGACGTGGGTCACGTAACATTGGCAACTGGTCCCGGAAGCAAAAAGCGAAGGGGCGGAGAAGAAGGCGGAAAGGAGGGCGGGCTTTTGGGTTGGCAGGAAGGACCGGGCGGGGCCGGGCATGGTAACGGCTGGGAAGCCGAGGGGGCTGGGCCGCAGCGAGGCCAGGCAACCGGAGTCTGCGGCCGCTGCTGCCGCCGCTCCAGGTCCAGCCCTTTGTATACGGCCCACGCGGGCCCCGCCTCAGCCATGATGATCCACGGCTTCCAGAGCAGCCACCAGGACTTCTCCTTCGGGCCTTGGAAGCTGACTGCAGCCAAGACCCACATTATGAAGTCAGCGGACGTGGAGAAGTGAGGCTCGCGGGCCGGGGCCGGGTCGGGGCGCGGGCCGGGAGCTGGGCCCAGGCGGGAGGCAGGGGGACTCCGCGCAGCCTGCACCCGCCCCTGGGGCGGAGGCTCGGTCCCTGAGGACCGGACCTCTGAATGACAGGGTCGGTAAATAGTCTTGTCCGTCGGTTGGGGTTCGCCCGGCACTGCCGGCGTGAAACTGTCACTCGGCCTGGTTTGACTAGCGCACGACTGTACTGATGGACTTGCCTCTCGCCGTAGGTTCCTACCTGCCCCAGCCTGCACCACCTTTACGCCATTTCTTCCCAGGTGGTTCTGGCTTTTCTTCGGGTTAATAACGGGGATGATGTATATGCATGGCTTTTAGCACGTCAGTGCTGTGCCAGGCACTTGAGATATGGAAGGTGAAAGACAGCCTCTGCCTCAAGGAATTCAGTCTTATGGGAGAGACAGACTGTTATGATACAGTGTGGATAACTGTTTCAGAGGTGTCTACAGGGTTATATGCTCCCTAGGTCCTAAGAGGCATCCAGGAAGCTGGGATGCCTGAACTGAATCTTAAAGTTCCGGATGTTCAGGGGACACGTGTAAAGCTGGGAGGTCAGGGTGAGTGAAAAGGGTGAGTGAAAGTCGTGATTTGATTGAAGACCTGTTTCTGTGTGGTTGGAGCTTTAGGTTCTAGAGGGGAGTAATGAGAAGTGAGAGGTAGGCCCCAGTGCAGTAGAGAGATTACTGATATAACTTTTATGTCAGGCTAGAGTTTTGAACTTTAACTGAATACTGGGTGTAATTTTATACAAAGGAGCGATATTATTAGATGTACACACTGAAAGATTTCTTTGGAAGTGATGTGGAGAATGGATTGGAGGGCTGCAGGACTGGGTAATGCGTCCAGTTAGAAGGGAGAGAGGACAGGATTTGCTAGGAAGAGGAAGGGAAAAGGAGGAATCTAGGGATGGCAAGATTTCTGGCTAGGGCTAGTGCGTGGAAAGCATTGCTTTTGAACAAGGTAAGAAACACAGCACAGGGGGCAGGTGTTGGATAGAATTGCATTTATTTTGTTGAAACGTGAGTTATGTGTGGGTCATAAAGTAGAGACATAGTAGGCATTTGGATATATTTTTCTTGGAGTTTAAAAAAGACTTGTCCGTGGGTTTAGGTTTGGGAATCATCATCTTATAGTTGATACCTGGAATTTGTGAGTGAATGAGGATCATTTAGAAACCATCCAGAAGAAAAGAAAAGGACATGAGATGGGACCCTAGGAAGCACTGATGTTTTAAGATTTAGGCCAGCAGTGTCCAACCTTTTAGCTTCCCTGGGCCACGTTGGAAAAATTGTCTTGGGCTGCACATAAAATACACTAACACTAACAATAGCTGATGAGTGAAAAAAAGGTCCCCCCAAAATCTCATAATGTTTTAAGAATTTGTGTTGAACCTCATTGAAAGCCATCCTGGGCAGTAAGTTGGACGTGCCTGATTTAGGTGGAGGGAAGTGACAAGGGAAGAGAGAGGGGAGTCATGAAAGGATGTTTAGCTGCCTAGTTAAAAAAAAAAAAAAAGTGGCATTCTTGCAGACTAAGAAAAATTAGGAAAGTACAGGAAAGAAAGGGAAAAAGTTCCCTTCATTCACCACAGACTGAGTTACTCTGGGATTTCCTCTTCAAATTACTTTCTGTGTTACGTGTTGCACCATATATGTGTAATTGTGCTATATGAGGCCTGACAGTTAAGTTCACAAGCTCATGCTAGAAACACTGCTACAAACCTCATTGCTGAAAATCACTACAGTCACCTTTGGAGTACTCCCCTTGAGAAGCTATGCACCAATGCCAGCATCTAGTCCACTCTTCAGTGCAATTTTAGAACTTTTTCTGGAATGGCCATCAGAGCTGTTGTTGTATAACCTTTGACATCCTGAATGTCACCAAAATGTCTTCCTTTCAATATTTCCTTTATCTTCAGGTAAAGAAAAAAGTCATTGGGGGCCAGAGCAGGTGATTAGGGAGGGTGTTCCAACACAGTGATTTGTTTACTGGCTAAAAGCTCCCTCACAGACAGTGCTGTGTAAGCTGGTGCATTGTGGTGATGCAAGAGCCATGAGTTGTCGAAAAATTCAGGTAGTTTTTGCATAACTTTTTCATGCAGCCTTTTCAGCACCTCCAAATAGTCAAGTTGACTATTGCCAAGTTGGTACAAATTCATAATGAACAATCCCTCTGATATCAAAAAAGGTTAGCAACATCATTTTGATTCTTGATTTGTACTAATGGAACCTTTTTGGTTGTGGAGAATTGGCTGACTTCCATTGTGCACTTGGCCACTTTGTTTTAGGGCTGTATTGGTACAGCCATGTTCCATCACCAGTAATAACATGGCCCAAAACATTGTCTTTCCTCTCCAAAAGGTCTTGGCAAACTTTGACTCTCGGTGAGCTCCTTCGGGGACCATTTTTGCACACACCTTTCTCATGCCAAAATTTTCAGTGAAGATTTTCCTCACTGTTTCTCTATCGATGTTTACTTGGTCTGCTATGCTTCTCACAGTCAGCCAATGATTTTGGATTCACAAGTTGATGAATTTTTGCAATGTTTTCATCAGATCTGCTTGTTACTGGCTGCCCTGACCTCTCTTCACTAGTAATGCTATCTCTCCCCCCCAGAAAAACATTTAATTCATTTGTACACTGCTACTTTCTTCATGGCATTATCCCCATACAGTTGGACTAACATGTCCCTGATTTCACTTTCACTCTTGCCAAGTTTAACAAGAAATTTAATGTTTATTTTTTGTTCTAATTCAAGCTCTGACATTCTAATGACAATAATGAATGCCACTCAGCAAGACACTGCCACACATTGACACGAACACAGCTCATATACCAAGGTTATGAAACCGTACCAAGTTGTTTGTACAGTGCTGCCAACACAAGCACATGGTGGTAGGTTCAAGAACTTAATTGTCAAACCTCGTATATAAAGCAGTCAATTAGCCTATGATTTTTTTTTTTTTAAGATTTATTTATTGTTTTTGACAGAGAGAGAGATACAGAGACAGAGACAGAGAGAAGGGGGAGGGCCCAGAGCAGTCTCCATAGTTGTACATCATCAGTTTTCAATAGTTTTATTCCATACAGGTGGGCATGGGGCTGCGCAGAGCGGGAACCAGTTCTCCTATATGGGAAGCTCATCCCAGTGGGAATCAAAGTGGGGGCCTCCCACATGAGAAGCATACCCCAGTTCAGCATATGGGTCTCCATGGGCTGGGGGCAGGACCAGGACCAGGACCAGGACCAGGACCAGGACCAGGACTAGGACTGGATCCTTAGATCCTGGGACTGCAAGGGAAGCGCTCAACCTGCTGAGCCATCCTGGCATCCCTTACCCTATAATTTACTTACATTCTCTTAAGAGGTACTGGATGCATGGACAGTTTTAAAGGGAACCAAGTTCCACATCTTTAATCTCTTTGTCATTTCTAAAGTAGATCTGCCTAAATAGTTTTTATCACAAAAGGAAAGCTTATCCTCACCCATCCTAAATTTTTCTGTGATGCATTGTGCTAGGGTGTAAAAAATCTATAGGGTGCTAAATAAAAGATTATGGGAATTACTGAGTTAAGGAAGCTTCCTTTAATAAATTAAGGTATCTTAATGCCATAGAGGCTTCCTGTCTTCTCTGCCTTATAAATGGTCATACCTATTTGTTAAGAGTGAAGCTTGGCATTAGAAATGGTGTTAAGATACTCTGTGTTTTATCTCTGATTATCAGGAAAAGGTAAAATTTTATATTTTCTGTTTAAGAACACAAAAAAGGTGTGTATGCCTGAAATTAAAATAATAATTGCATGTTAGCTATATTTTAATAAAAATATGTTTTTAAAAAAGAAGAAAAGGAACATAGAAAAATCTGTAATATATTCTGAAAGCTTTCCAAAATCAGTAAAAGAAAATATGTGGTATATAAGATAACAGGCAAATTCAGTTACATGGAACTTCTTTGTTAGTTACCTTCACAGTTTGCAAGGAACAGAGACCCAGGATACCTTAAGTATGGGAATTTAATAGTACATGAAGAAATAATTAAGCATAGGCATTATCTCAGAAAATGAACTGCCATTCTTGTGGCCCCCAAAACTATAGAATTCTCTACTCTTCTTGTTACTGTCTTCTCTGTCTGCTTTGCTGTGCTTCCCGTTTTCACTCTCCCTCCTTTCTACCCCCGTGGCTTCTCCTTCCTGCCACCTCTCTTGGTATGTGCTTTAGTTGGCTGTCATTCAGAGTTGTAAAAAGAGAGATCAGAGTAAGTTTAAGTGACCATTATTCTATTCAGCATGAATATATTGGGCAGATGTCTCAGGCCTAAAATTTCAGAGGTTCCCACCAGCCCATGGATATAATTGCCTTTAGTTGGAAAGCTTAACTTTTATCCTTGAATTGAAAGTCCTGGTTGTGACTGAGGTGATGGGTCACAGGCATGGTAATTTATACATATAGCTCCTTTTCCCATACGTGAGTAACTAGCTTCCACTTAAAAAGCCTTGTAATTGGAATTACAAACTCAGCTGTCTAAAGGGCCAAGTGTACTGGTGCATTGGAGAACCCATGACCAGTTAAAAGGGCAACCTCTACTCAGCTTCAGCCAATTGGTGCCATGTGACCATGCAGGTCCAGTGTTGCCAGGGCTTCCTTTCTTTCTTTTCAAAAAAGAGGAACCATAAGTACAGATTTCTCTAACATATTTCAATTTTTGTTGGCAACTATCAATAATTGTTGCCAACTATTTCAAGTATTTTAAATGTTGTCCAGGTGGATCAAAACACATCTCTGGATTAACAATTTATGATCCTGGCTTTATAGTATATGTAATATAACTTTCTTCTCTAATGAGGCTGGCTGGCTAGATGAGATCCAAATATTTATAAAGGAATCTAGTATAATGAGAAGAGGCCTAGTGTTAGTTACCACTTACTATCTCTGATCTTGAGTTAGCTCCTTAAACTCTCTGAGCCTTTCTTAGCTCACAAGGTAGTTTGAGGCTCAAATTCAACTATCTCAGAAGTGACCTCTGATCATCCTACCTCAAATAACATCTCCCCCCATTACTTTGCTTTATTTTTATATATCCTTTATCAGTAGCTGACATTTTATATGTACTTATTTCTGTATTTGTTTATTATCTGTCTTATTTAGCTCACTACCTAGTACAGTACCATAATAATAGACATGAAGAGAATGGATGTTGAAAACATTTTTAGACTCTACAAATAGATCATGTTCATGAAATCATATATTATTTAACTCATTTAGTAATGAAGGAAGTATTCTGTTGGGATCAAAAGGAGACAAAAGTGCTAACAGTGACATAAAAATAATCCTACCTTACTTTTGTTGTGCATAGGTTAGCTGATGAATTGCATATGCCATCTCTCCCCGAAATGATGTTTGGAGATAATGTTTTAAGAATCCAACATAATTCTGGCTTTGGGATCGAGTTCAATGCTACTGATGCATTAAGATGTGTGAACAACTACCAAGGAATGCTTAAAGTAGCCTGTGCTGAAGAGTGGCGGGAAGGCAGGTGAGAATCTGGGCAGTTATGGGTAAGACAGAAGAGCAAAAAGTCGAAAGAAATGTTCAGTCATGATATGTGTATTTTATTAGAATGAAGGGCTTGTAGTATTATTAAACTTGATAGTTGGATCATTCTAGAATTAATTTTTCTCATCCATAAAGTTGAGATTGGTCACCCCACCTCTTGAATACTTACTGTGTTAAATTATATTACAGTTGAGCTGAGCTATGTAGGGTTTACTTTTTTGAGCTTTCAGTGTTTTTTAGTGAAGAGGCAGTACACTGTGTATTGTAATGTTGCTGTTTTTGAAGAAAAATTTTATGATTTGCATTGAAAATTTGAGGAGCTTTGAAATTAAGAAAAAGCTATTTTCTGTGATTATTAAATCAGCAATTATTTACTTCATACCTATTATGTACTAGGTCCCTTGGAAGATGCAGTGAAATATGAGCCTTAAAATATGTCCTTGGATAGTGTACAGATTGTCATCAGCACATGACAAGTTACATAAAATAAACATGCAGAAAAAGAGAAAGATCTGGTATTAGTGAATTCTTACAAGTATATGTATTTAGTAGGACATTTTGTATTATTAGTAGAGTGTAATTTATTGTGATATATGAATACAGATCTATATTCTGCATCACTGAATCTGACCTTTCTCATTTTGCTATTTGAGGTCGGAGGGTGAACACTCCAAAGAGGTTATTAAACCATACGATTGGACCTATACAACAGATTACAAGGGCACATTACTTGGAGAATCACTCAAGTTAAAGGTAAGTCTTATTTTTGCTTTTATGAGTCATGAGGTATCTTGGACAGTCTTAGAATTAGAACTTTCTAGTAATGGGTTATTTTTTTGCTACTACTTTCATTCTATTTACTTTCTACTGTGGGAGCTTCAGAACCTAATGTGAGGGGATTCTGCTTATTGATTATCAGCAGAAAATAAAAGAAGGCCATGTGCAACAATTTTTATTCTTAAAAGTATGATTAATAGCGATGCAAACTGCCTTAATGTTGTCTTTATCACTATCAAGAGGCATTAAAGTGTGTATCTGTCCTTGATGTAATTTATTAGGTGATTTAGCCAGAACCTGCTAGCTAGTGGCTTCCAGGTTCACAGATGAACACATAGGTAGGCAAATAGGATTTGTGGTCAGACAATTTAGGTCAAGTATGTCCAGCTTGTGGCTCAGGATGTATTGGGCCACATGTAGTTCAGGATGGCTTTGAATGCCACCTAATACAAATCGGTAAACATTCTTAAAACATGAGTTTCTTCTGTGATTTCTTTCTTCTTTTTTTTTGGTTCATCAGGTGTCGTTAGTGTTAGTATATTTTATGTGTGGCCCAAGACAATTCTTCTTCCAATGTGTCTCAGGGAAGCCAAAAGATTGGACACCCCTGATTTCAGCGTTTGTCCTGCTTGCACTGTATGTAAACTTGATTTGATTTTAGGCAAGTTACTTTATCTATCTGAGTCTTAGTTTAATAGTAAATTGGGTAAACAGAAATATCTGCCTCATAGCAGAGTTTTTATATGAAATATGAGTAATCTGTGGGAAAGCACTTAGTAAATCCAAGCCCCTGTGTCACTGTTAAGTTGCATCCATAAAGCTCTGCTGAAGAGGAGATATTTTGTGATAAATGACACTAGGAAGGTGGAACAGGTAGGTATCGTTTTGGGAGCTCAGTTGTATTTTGAAATCTTACAGTGTGAGTGAAGCGAGGAAATTCAGCTTAGGTTGTCATCTCTATTACATTCTATTAGAGAGAATGAAGTTATTTCAGTGCAACTATTTACCTTAAAAGTGGTTACTGGAGCCCCTCTGTCATATGTTAGTGCTTAGGCAGAAATGTTCAAGAGGTAGGATTGTGCATGGGCTCCTTATCTCTGAAAAGATTTTTAGAACCTTGAGAATATAGCAGGAATTTAATTCTTGTCTTCAGTTTCTGCCACTCCTACATTCCAGGCTTTAACTCTTTTTCTGTGTTGCTTCCAAGACAAAAAACACATTTTTTGAGAGAACATTGTATTCATTCCTTCATTCCTGAGCTCTTACTGTATGCCAGGCACTAATCCTAGGAACTGTGGCTATAGCAGAGAATAGACAAAAACCCCTCCTTCAGAGTCTAATGGGGAAAGAAGTTCCTATCAGTCCCTTATAATATTTCATAGATTGATGTTCTCTCTCCTATTCCTGATTGGAAAACTTTGCAGATTGTGTAGGCCATCTGACATTTTTGTTGCCAGGAGTGAGGAAATGGGAACTTATATTACCTTGGACAGTAATGATGATGACTGGCTTTGTGGACTGACTTAGGAAAAGCCACGTGGAGAATATGAAGTAGCATTATCTACTTCCCTATGTTTTTAGCTCCTTAAACAAAATTTTATGTGCTCCTTAAATATTTTTCTTTCAGGTTGTACCTACAACAGACCATATAGATACTGAGAAATTGAAAGCCAGAGAACAGATTAAGTTTTTTGAAGAAGTTCTTCTATTTGAGGATGAGCTTCATGATCATGGAGTTTCAAGCCTGAGCGTGAAAATTGTGGGTATTATGGTTTTTGTTTAAAATTTCTTTCTTTATTTCCTACCATTGGTCAGAAAAAGAAGACTCACTTTGAATCATACTATCTTAACATGATGTCATGTAAAGTTTCACTGGGGTCTAGAATATATCTTACTAGTATCTATTATAAAATTCACAAAATCTTAGATTGTGAAGACTAGTTTAGCAAGCCTGGCCACTTTGCAGTTTGTTTTCTTATTATTAATTTGAATGAAAACTATGGCTTAATTTTCACATTTTGAATTAAAAACGATGTTGAGGGAAGCCGGACTGGCTCATCAGGATAAGCGCTCGCTTTGCAGCCCTGGGGACTGAGGATCGAATCCTGGCCCCGCCTGTGTGGACCCATATGCTGAACTGGGGTATGCTTCCCATGTGGGAGGCCCCCAGTTTGGTTCTTGCCCCCTGGTTCAGCCCCTGGCTCGAGGGGGTGTGCCTTTCATGCAGGAGGCCCCCAGCCCAGTTCCCGCCCTGTGTGGCCCCCGCCCACCTGTGTGAAATGAAACCATGTTGAAAACTGATGACGTACAACTATAGAGATTGCTCTGGGTCCTCCCCCTTCTCTCTGTCTCTGTCTCTGTCAAAAACAATAAAATAAATCTTAAAAAAAAAAATGATGTTGAAAGGCTCTGCAAACAACAATGTAGATGCCATTTAAAGAAGTGACCCATGTGTCAGGATTTTAGTGCACTATTAAATTACCCTTCAGTTTCCATCATAGAAGTGGAAACAGTATTATAACAGCAATTGTTAATTTCCTGAGAGGACAAATTACTTTCATTAACAGTGCTATTGGTGGAATATGCCAAAAAATAATAAACAGGCCATTAGCAGTTACTCATATTTGTTTACTCTTAGATTGTAATTGAGTTACTAATACTTTCTAGAAAAACTTGAACTGAAATTTTTTATTAAATGTCTTATCCTTTAATAGTGAGCTAAAATGTCACCTCCTCTGTGAGGCTTGCTACAGCAGAGTTAAATATCCCTTTTTCATACCTCCTAAAAGTACTTTTTCTTTTTTTTAAAGATTAATTTTATTGTTTGAGAGAAGGTGAGAGAGAGACAGAGAGAGAGAACGGGGGAGGGCCCAGAGCAGTCACCATAGTTGTATGTCATTAGTTGTGACACGGTTTCATTCCACACAAGTGGATGTGGGGCTGCATGGGGCAGGAACCGGACCAGGGGCCTCCCACATGGTTACCAGTTGTGCTGCAGTTTGGCATATGGGGTTGCACAGGCCAGGGCCAGAAATCAAATTCCAGACCTTGTGATTGTGAGGCAAGCGCTCAACCACTGAGCTATCCCAGCATCCCAGGATTTTGTCTTTAACCCCTCCTTTTTAGCACTTATAAGGTCTGTCAAAGATGAGCTCCAGCATCCAATATTGTTCTTGAAGAATGATTGTGGGTGTTGTGTTTTAAACAAAAATAAAAAGTGAAAGCAGGGAAGCCGAGATGGCTCAGCGAGTTAAGTGCTCACTTTGTAGCCCCGAGGACCGAGGATCGAATCCTGGCCCCGGCCCATGTGGACCCATATACTGAACTGGGTTTGTTTACCATGAGGGAGGCCCCCAGCCCAGTTCCCACCCTGTGTGGCCCCACCCACCTGTGGAATGAAACCATGTTGAAGAAAACTGATGATGTCTATCTCTGTGTCTCTCTCTCTGACAAAAACAATATAAATATATATATTTTTATGGGGGGGAGGCCTGGGGAGGGGACATTAAATGTAAAAATAAATAAATAAATAAATAAATAAATAAATAAAACAAATCAAAAGAAGCAATAAATTTAAGGTCAAGTTTTCCTGTAGAATCAGGATTTTGGAATTGTAATGAGTTTTTAGGGAATTATTTAATTCATCTTCCATATTTTATAGATGAGGTCCCAGGAGACTAGTTTATCTAAGGTTGTAAAACTAATTAGTAACAAAGTTTTCTTTAAACCAATATACTCATATATCATTATTCTAGTATT
>PVKE010018825.1:0-20895 GCA_004027555.1 Craseonycteris thonglongyai
TGTCGCAGGTGTACCGCTGCCGCTCACGGGTGGCTCTGTCGTTTGTCGCAGGTGTACCGCTGCCGCTCACGGGTGGCTCTGTCGTTTGTCGCAGGTGTACCGCTGCCGCTCACGGGTGGCTCTGTCGTTTGTCGCAGGTGTACCGCTGCCGCTCACGGGTGGCTCTGTCGTTTGTCACAGGTGTACCGTTGCCGCTCCCTGGCGCTGGCCTTCCTGGAGCTCACGGTGCTGCGCAGGTTCCATGAGCACACGCAGCAGCCCGGGGTGCCGGGCCCCCTGCGGGCCGTGCTGCGGCGGCTCGCCGCCCTCTACGGCCTGTGGTCCCTGAGCCAGCACGCCGCCCTGCTCTACCGAGGTGAGGCCCGCGGAGGGGACCGCCGCCAAGCCGACGGCTCCTTTGGGAAGTGGTTGCAGGACAAATGCTGCTTGCGGGTGACGGAGGGTCCAGGCCCCCCGAGTAACCAGAGCTGTGCTTACAGGCGGCTACTTCCATGGCGAGCAAGCAGGTGTGACCGTGGAGAACGCCATCCTGCACTTGTGCTCCCAGGTGAGTGGCCATCACCCCTACGCCATCATCTGAGTGAACGCGTGTTACCTGTAACCACGGTGTGTGAGTGCCGCTCACCTGCGCTTCCCGCCCCACGCACACCCTTCAGCAACCCAGGGAGGTGACTGGGACACGTGCCCACGTCAGCAGCGTCAGGACAAGGGGACCCGGGAGGGAACGTGACCGTCTGTCCTGTTCGCTCTCACACTGGCGCGTGTCCGGCTCCGGTTTGAGCCCTGGTACCTCAGTGCTTCCGTCCGTTTGCACCTTTGTCACCCAGGAGATTCAGATGGCCCCGGTCCACCTGCTACGCTAGTGGCGCTCTGTCCAGGAGAAGGTTGCCCGGGGGTGGGCATGTCCTGGAGCCGAGCCGCTGTCCCACGCGGTCACCACTGACCACGGGGCTGCGGACAGCGCGAGTGTGGCTGCCGGTGCGGCTGAGGATTTCAGTTTTCTTTCACTGCCGTTAATTCAAAGTGAAAGAGCCGCCATCCTGGGCCCTGGAGCTGCCCTGAGCCGAGCCGTGACTCCACTTTTGAGGGTAGGGAGTGGCTCGGAGCCCGGCCAGTGCCCCGAGTGACAGTGACGAGCCGTTTCATCTGTCCCGTCAGCCCTCCCAGAGCTGATGAGGCCGGGGAACACGTCTGACTGGCTTGAAGTCTCCCTAAGGCCCATCACTGGGTCCCTGCGTTGTAAGGTGTGTCTGTCACGTGCGACCGGTGACAGGAAGGCCTCTTCCTCTCTGTGGTCCAGGGCACGCCTGTCTCTGCCCACGTTCTCACCGTGATGGACAGGTGGGCACTGGCTCCATCCTGCAGCACCCCCGGCGGGTCGCTGTGACCGGCGGGCTGTTGCTGCCCAAGCCCAAGCCCAAGCGAGCAGAGAGGCAGAGCCCCCGAGGCCCAGATGCTAGCGCCTGTTCCCAACGGCCCCTTACCTTAAAGGGGTGCCGACCCCCTCCTCCCTCCCAGTCCCCACGGGGGCCCTGCCCGCAGGTCTGCCCCTGAGGCGGGCGGGCTGGCTCATGGCCTGTGATGGGGCCGCGTGGGAATCGCGGAGCCGCGTCCTGTCCCCGGCTTGTTGGGCTTTGGTGCTCTGTGCCCACCCACCGCGCTCACCCCGTGGTTCAGGTCGCCCACTTCCCAGTGCTCTGGGCGGCACAGCCGTGGCGTTCCACAGTTATTGTAAGAAAAGAAATTTTTCTTTGCATTTCAAGAAAATTCTTGAGAGTCTCCTCGTAGAAGTTCCAGATCGAAGAGTACCGTAATTTGTGTCGCGGAGGGGAGAGCAATGCAACGGCTGTGGGCCCCCGAGCACGCCCTTGAGGACCTTTCCGGGGGCTCGTAAAGGCCTCCTCCCGTTTGCTGGGCACGGTCTCCTCTATCGGAACAGCCCTGCCCGGGGTTCAGAGACGGGTCTCAAGACAGTCGCCAACGAGCGAGCCGCAGAGTTGTCCCTTTTATGAGCAGTCCCTACCTTGTTGGAAAACAACAATGACAAAAGCCTAATTGAAAAACCGAGAACGCTGGAAGTCGTGCGTGGATAGCAGCATGGTGGAAATATGCGAAGGCACCCCAGGGACCCCCGCGGGCCAGCCAGGACCTCAGGCTAGGGCAGCCGTTGCTAGTGGGCCCGAGCAACAAACTCCGCCTGTTCCCCCGCGGTCACCATGGAGATGGCTGGGCGTTGCCAAGTGCACGGACTTTGTTTTCCAACAGCTGAAAGACGATGCGGTCGCCCTGGTAGACGTCCTGGCCCCCCCTGACTTTGTGCTGGACTCACCGATTGGCAGAGCCGATGGCGAGGTACGGGGCCGCCTCCCAGGGCCGCGCCAGGGGCCGTGGGGGTGATGGTGGGGGTCACGCTTGGGCAGCAGTGGGGGGAGTGGCCAGGAGAAGTGGGGTGGTCATGAGTTCACCAGCCCCCAGAGCTTCCCCCTGAGAACTGGGGCGGTAACTGGGCCGGACTCCATGGGCGCCCCGGGCCCCGCAGCGTCTGTGTCCCCCCCTCTGCCCCGCCATGGCCCTTCCGCAGGCCACAGGGCTGGCTCCTGCTCCCTCTCAGTGGGCCACTCACCCCTCACCCCTGTACTCCCTGGCAGCCCCCACGTGACTGCTGATCTCCCCCCGCCCCCGTGATCTCTTTAAACAATTTATTTAAAAAGATTTATTTTATTGTTTTTTGACAGAGAGAGAGACAGAGAGAAGTGGGAGGGCCCAGAGCCGTCTCCATAGTTGACAGCATTCGTTTTCCATATAGTTTCACTCCACAGGTGGGCACAGGGCTGCGCAGGGCAGGAACTGGGCCGGGAGCCTCCCGCATAGGCCCCGGCAAGAACTGAACTGGGGGCACTCCCCAGATTAGCATGTGGGTCCACATGGGCCGGGGCCGGGATTCGATTCTCAGGCTCCAGGGCTGCAAAGCGAGCACTCAATCCACGGAGCCGTCCCGGCTTCCCCGCCACAATCTCTTACTAAAGCAGGTGGCGTCTGGCCACGCCTCTGAACCAGCCCCCCACCAACGTCTCGGTACCTGAAATGGCCCCCAGGCCCCTTCTTGCATCCCCAGCCCCCCGGCCTGTGCCTGGTTCTCCAAGGTCATTACATGTCCTGCCTTCTGGCCTCCAGCCGCACTGTCCTTTCTGTCCCGTTGTGCTGGGCTCATTCCCACCCCAGGACCTTTGCACCTTCTGTGCATTTGCTTCCAAGCCAAGCACTGCCGCTCAGGGAGGTCTTCTCGGGCCTCCCACTGAAGTGCCCCAGGCCCGCGGCCCGCTCTGTCCTGGTCCTCACAACGCTTGGCACTGAGCCCACGTGTGCCCCCGCGGAACTCGCGGGCACGGGAGGTGCCGGTGCTGGGGGAGCACTCCCGGGGGTGCTCCGCGCCTCCCAGCACTGCCGCCAAGGCTTGTCCCTGTGTTGCCATGGAGACGCGGCATTTCCAGGGTCACCTGTCTGAGGTCTCACAGTTGTCAGCTGTGGAGCGGGGTTCATGCCCCACTTAACCCCTGACCCCCCCAGACCACGTTCTCTCTGCTGAGGCACCTGCGGCCAGCCAGGCCCTGCCAGCCCGGAGAGTGTACAGGGACCGGCGCCCTCCCTCTGTCCTCAGGGGACACGGAGATCGTACTTGATGGGCTCACGGTAGCCTTGTGCACGGAGGTGCCTGGGTGCTGGGGTGGGCAGGATGGCAGCACCCCCTTGAATCCCTGCACGGGGGAGAAGCCCGCCACCCACATGACCAGGTGTTCACCCAGCCAGGGAGCCGGGGCCAGGATGTGCTGTCCTGAGACAAGACAGGAGAGGGGCCCTCGGTCCCCAGCATGGCCAGGGCTGCAGAGGAGGCTGAGCAGAGCTCGCTGACGAGGGCTGGCTTCGGGCCATGGGGGGCTTGAGGCCCCCGGGGGTGGTGGGCACTTGGGGAAGTGGCAGCACGGTGGTGCCCTCGTGAGGGCCTGGGAGTGGTGTCGTGTGAGGACCGTGGAGCACACAGAAGGGGCCAGAGCGGCTGAGGCTGGAGCCTGTGTGGCCGGAGGGCAGCCTGTCTGGGCCGGGGGTGGGGGGTGGGGGCGGGGACTGGAGGGGGACATGGGCCCCTTTGGAAACCAGAGCAGCGCAGGCCTCTCTGGACGGGGCGGTTTCTCCCAGGTCTAAGGACTGATGTCTTAACCAGGTGCTACTTAGTGAGACGTTCATTGTCAGTGAACAAGCACAGCTGTGGGGGGTGATCTGAGAGCCTGTGGAGCAGTATTTGCGGGTGCTCAGCAGGTGTGGGGCGGGCGGGCTCTTAAAGGGGCAATTGGTTGGCATCCGCCGGCTCCTGAACAGGCCGCTTCCCTGTCCCTGGGACAGGAGGTGGCTCGTCTGGCCTCTGGGCTCGCACCTGGGCACTGACTCCTGGGAGGGCTGAGGGCTCAGCCAGGGGCTGCAGGGGACTCTCTGAGCCGGCCTCTCGGGGGACTAGGGTGCTCCCTGCTTGTCCAGTGAGGCGCCTTGGCTGAACGTCTGGGGGAGGCGGCTGGCGCACCCAGTGGGGCCGTCGGATGGGGCGGGCAGAGAGGGACGCCAGGCCCGGGGGGACCCGGAGCCCACACAGCAAGGCCTGCCTGGCGGCTGTCACCCTGCCGCTCGGCTGTCCCTCCAGCCGGCAGCCGCGCCGGTGGCAGGGGACAGACACCAGCACAGACAAGACTTGTAGGCCTCAGAATCTCATGCCGCCCTTGGCCAGAACTTCCAAAGCACGAGTGGGATGTCCTGAGTGTGGTGCATGGATACTTTATGATTGCATCTCCCCAGCTGTTCTCTACTGGGCAGGGTGTGGGGGGAGGTTTATATAAACTACATTCAAGTCATAAACTTCTTCTAAAAAGTGACAGCAGAGAGAAGCTGGGAGGACTCAGTGGGTTAAGCGTTCGCTTTGCAGCCCCAGGGGCCGAGGATCGAATCCCAGCCTCAACCCATGTGGACCCACCTGCTGAACTGGGGTGTGCTTCCCATGCAGGAGGCCCCCAGTTCGGTTCTCACCCTCAGGCCCCTGGCCTCTAACCCAGCTCCTGCCTTTCGCAGCCCCCACCCACCTGTGTGGAAGGAAACCATGTCAAAAACTAATGATGTGCAACTGTGGAGACGGCTCTGGGCCCTCCCCCTTCTCTCTGTCTCTGTCTCTGTCAAAAACAGTAAAATAGATCTTAAAAAAAAAAAAAGGGATGGGAGAGGCTAACCCATGTTTGAAGAAAAGCTTAGGGGAGCTGCATTTGCACATTTGTTTGGCCGTGAAGGAATCTTCTTGGTGACGCGTGTGCGTGTTTTTTTTGCAGCTCTATAAAAACCTGTGGACCTCCGTCCTTCAGGGAAGCAAAGTGCTGGAGAGGGCTTCCTGGTGGCAGGAATTTTCCGCCAACAAGCCCATCCCAGGAGGTGCGAGGTCGAAGCTGTAATCCCACCGGGACACCTGCAGCTCAGCCTCCTTAAGCCGATGAAGGTGTGACCGCAAGGCCTCGCTCCCGAAGGCCCTGGAAATTGCCGCCTTCTGCACACGCGCCCCTGCACCTAACTCCCGGCCGCCTGTGGGCCCCGGTCGGGGGTGGGGTGGTTCGGGCCCGTTGTGATTTGCTCTGTGAACAGAAACCCTGCACAATCGCGTCTTCCTGATGGCCTTTTGATGATCAGAGCTCGCCACGGGGGGCCCGGTTCCACTGGTGTGCTGCCTGCCCTCCTGCGAGGATCCCACACAGCGCGGCTTCGCTGAGCACCAGCCGCTGCCGTCTGAGTCCTTTCACCACGTGCCTCTCTTTACCGTGTCATTAGACGCCGTCCTGACCGCACTCATCTGCACCGGCGACCGGAACGGCGCCGTTTAAGATGGGAAGGAGAAGAAAATCCGTTTAATTGCTCTCTTGTGTCGAGCTCCCCATCAAGGAAACGCTTCCAAAGAATAAAATGTATAATGACGTGACTGTCTGGGCCGGTGACAGTCCTGGCCGCCAGGCTGTGGACGCGTGACTTGAAGCGGTGTGTTCCTGCAGTGGGTGAATCCCTGGTGCCCCCGGGCCCGGTCACGCATGTGCCTGCGTGTGCGTGTGCATGGGTGCCCCCCGTGCGGCCCAGGCCCGTGATCCGTGAGACCAGATTGAGGAGGTTGATGAAGCCCCCCCAGACCCCGCCCACGTCACTCATGTTTCCTGGGTCAGGACCGCTGGTTGGTTGTCACTCGAAGCCCCACCTGCGCTTCCCTTTGGCCGCTGGGTTACGCTCTTTGGTCTGTGATCCCTCCAGGAGGGCACGGCCTGTTGTCACCAGCAGCCCCAGGGCCCTCCGACCTCTGCCACCTTGGAGCCCAGCAGGCAGATAGGACCCAGGCACTCAGAGGGCACAGAGTGGCCCTGAGTTAGTGCTTTTCAGAGTAGCCCGGAGAACCTCTGAGCGCGGGAAGGGCGTGGGCACCAATGTGTGTTTACAGACAGGGTTCCCAGCTCTGCAAATTGTGGGGGGCGGCTCCCTGACTGCTCAAGCCTCAGATTTCACACCTGGAAAAGGCATGCGTGGGGTAGCGTGCTGGGAGCGCCCGAGCGGGGTAGGGGCTGCTTTCATGAGCACCTACTGCGCGCTGGGACTTCCTGTCCTCACAGGGAGACACCTGACCCTGAAAGGCTGGACAACAGCCGTGGGCCAGTTGGCCAGGAGGCAGCAGAGCTGGGCCAGGTCTCGTCCGAGCCCCTGCTCGGAACCCCCGCTCGGACCCCCGATGTTCTCGGGGTCCTGGCACCTCCTCGGGTGGCCCGTAGACCATCGCTGCTGGTATCCCTGCGCCAGTCTAACAGATCTCTGGTCGGGTGGTTTCCTTGGTTTTAAATAAACCCGTGTGTTTTTCAGGGCTGTTTTGCCCATCACAGGCCTCCGTGCCTGCTGTGAGGAAGAGGGGAGCCGCGACGCCATCCCACACCCTGAGCCGTGTAGACAGCTCGGCTCTCAGCACAAACTCAGGAGCCCGCGGATGCCGGGAGGCGTCCGTTCCTCACGGAGGTCCCTCTGGTCCCCGAGGCCCAGCCACCCTGCCTGGGTCTCCACCCAAGAGAGCACGCTGGCCTGCCAGCCGGGGTCACACCGGTCTCTGTCAGGTGCCCCCTTGTAGACGAGGGCAGTGGCAGCCTGGGCAGCGGTACCCGGACCCGTGGCTTTTCTCAGCCCTGGGGAGCTGGCTGGGGAGTCCCCTGCCACTCCTGCCCGTGGGGCCTCGGCGGGGACCTCCGCCTCATCACGCCCCCCCCCCCGATCTCCAGGCCCCCAGTTAATGGTGACAGAGCCTTGGCTGGGCACCTGCGAGTCCTTGTGTTTGGCCTTTTTTATTGATCTTGGTTTGTTGTCTGGTCCCGAGTGTAAGACCCTGACATTGTCTGGGGTCCGGAGTCTGTGCAGGTGGGAAATCCAGCCCTGCTGGCTGCTTGTCTCAGGTGTGCCAGGCTGTTGTGGTTCAGGAGTGCTTTGGGTTGGGTGGCTGCGCTGTCACTGCGCTCTCTGCATGTCCACCTGTCGGGACTTCTACCCCCACTCCATGGCACCCAACCCCATCCCCGCACCCCAACCCGCCTGGCTGGCCCACCCGACACTGCTTTGCTCGTGCAGCGGTGATGCCCGCCCAGCCTGGGGGACACAGAGCCCTTGTGGGGACAGGAGGGAGGCAGGAGCCGGTGGCCTGCCCGGCTGCGGGCACGAGACGGGTGTCTGGTCTGTGTTTGCTCAGCCGTCTCCCCGTAGCCTGTCCACGGCGGCTGCTCCATCCCAGATGTGGACTCTCTTTGTCCCTCACCCCGAGACCCGGCCTTGTGAGGTCACGGCTGTCCAGTTTATCAGCTCGACCTTGAGTCAGGGCCAACCTGGGCCGGGGGCTGCAGGGAGCAGGTGGGGTGGCTTCCGAAGAACTGAGCCCCTCCCTCCTCCCAGGGAAGGGCGCAGCCAGGGGACCCCCAGCCAGACACCCAGGTATCCCCCTCGGCCCGCTGGCCCCTGGTCCTATCAAGGATCCTCCATGCCGCTGCTGAGCAGCGCCTATCAGCTGGGCCAGAGGGGCGGCTCCCGGCGGCCCCGGAGCTCCGGAAGTCAGGTGTGAAGCCCCTGGGATGGCACGGAGGGCCCTTCATGTGCTGGGCTCTGTGGACCTGCCCCGTGTGCCCCTCTGCCCTGCCCGGCCCCAGACACCCCCTGCCCCCTGCAGCCTGGCCACCCCAGTGCCACCCACGGCGTCGCCCGCAGCCAGCCTCACGCGGAACCTTCTCTGCACCTGCAGCCTCTACCCTCAAGGCCCCCATGGTGGTGCCTGCTCCACCCTACAGCCACGTGGCAGCCCCGGTGCCCGCGCTGGGGGAGAGGGAGGCGGGGCCGCCGCCCGCCTGTGAGCCCTCCCTGGGCTGTGAGCTGCGGCAGCCAGCACCCTGTCCGGGACCCCACGGCCTCTTCTCCAGCTGGACCCAGATGTCCTGGAGGGAAAGAGTTCTCGTGTTGGCCTCAGAGCTCCTGGCCCCGCTCCAGGCTCGGCTGCTGATGCAAACGTGTGGGGCCTCGGTTTCCCCATCTGTACGATGGGGCGGCATCACCCCCATGGCCGGGCTCCCCGGAAAACCCCGGGAGATAAGGGGCCAGCTCACGGCTGATGCTCAGGAAATGGTAACTTGCTGTTGCTGCTGCTGTCACCGTTGCAAAGGGTCACAGCAAAGGAGAGGGTGGGGTCTGGGGCCACAGAGGACGGGCCCCACCCCCGGGGACACGCAGGCCAGCCTGGCACGAGCCCGGGTCCCGAGATTGAGGGGGAGACGTGTGAGTGAGCTGGTTTGAGGCCCCACAAGGCGAGCCCCTCTCCTGGGCACAGGAGGGCAGAGGCTGTGCCTGAGCCTGAGGCCTGAAGGGGTGGCCCTGGTCCCTGGCTGCTGACCCCTGGATGCCCGTGTGCGGGGTTGGTCGCAGTGGCCAGCCCTGCTGGAGGGGATGGGGGCCGGGCTGGCTCTGAGTTTGTAAGCTGGGTTTGTAGCATCAGCAGTTTCTCCAAAACATCCATTCTCTCTTGGCCTTGCAGCTGTTTTTTCTTAAAAAGAAAAACACAAACCAAAACCAAAACACGAAGTGGAATTTCAGCTGCACCCTTGCCGAGCTGCTGTCCGATCCGTGAACAACACAAACAGCTGCCCTGGAAACTGTCACTTTTACAAGAGCCCCGGCCCTCCCGGCTCCAGCATGCTGGGTGCAGGGCCAAGCTCTCCCCTCCCAGAATCCTGCCAGGCCCCACGGAGGACGCAGGGGCAGCTGAGGCCTCCTGCTCGGAGTCTCTGCACAGGCTTTTCCTTCTGCCTCCAACACTGTTCCCCTCAGTGTCCTCCTAGCAGCTGCTCCTGTGGGCTGTTCCCAGGCCAACCCTCACTCTCTGCAACCCAGGTGGCCCGCGTCTGTCCCACAGGTGTGCTCATTTGCTGGCCGCGGCTCTGTGGTTCTCTGGGTCTCTAGAGCCCTGCCCATATGTGACAGTGTCCAGTTAGTAGTTCTCAGATGAAGGCCTTGACGAACTGGGTGCCTGACACCCCGGTGCCCCCTGCAATCCACCCGAGGGTCCTAGTTCCTGGGACACAGTAATGGACGGCCAGGCCTGGCCTTTCCGGCCATGTCCCCACCAGCAGGGAGGCGCGGTGTCCTTCCTGACCTCCTGTGGGGGTCACTGTACCGCATTGTCCCTGAATGTGCACAGCCGGGCTTGCTCCACTGAGCCACACCTCCTGGAAGGAGCCCCTAGGCTGCACCCCCTGCCCATGGCTTCCCTCTGTCATCAGACACCCCCTCAGGCCAGGCCCTGTTGGCATCCGCCCTCTGACCCTTGCCTAGCAGCTGCCCTTCGAGGTCGGATCAGGCCGTGTGCCGTCCACGCACTCGGCATGTGCTGGCTGAGCTCCGGCCGGCCCGGGCACCGTCTCAGGACGGGGACACGCAGCCCTGCCCTGTGGCACCGGCATCCTGCGGGGAGAGAAGAATGTGCCGGAAATAGTGGACGAGGAGGCACACGGCACGCCCAGCACGCCCGGCACCGCTGTGGGGCAAGTGCCAGGCGGGGGCAGGGACCCACCGGCTGATGCTGGTGAGAAGGTTCTAGATCAGTGGGGCTGGGGGGGGACGGGGTCTCAGGGGCTTGCTGGCGGGGGGCACGTGGTGTGCGGGAGAAAGCAGCACCAGCCTGCAGGCGGCTGCCCAGCGAGCAGGGAGGCGGGAGGACGGGAGACGGTGTCTAGAACGGAGACGCCGCGGGGCTGCGAGCGGCGGTCCTCAGAGCCCGAGCGTGTAACACGCCCGCGCGGGACCGGCACGGGAGCCCCTGCACAGCCCCTCCCCGCCCACGCCACTGCAGGGCCCGTGGGCACACGGGGCTTGGGCAGGTCCAGGAATGAGCAACGCAGCCCTTCATGTTGGCCAAGGGGCTCATGGGAGAAAGCAAAGCGCTCACAGCTGTTGTCAGAACTGCACAATTTGCCATATTTTGCAGGAAACCAGCCCAAAGCCCTAAGGACAGATGGGCCTGTGAGCGTCACTCCGCACCCCACCCCCCGCCTTGAGGGGTGTTTGTTCCCACACTGGGGGCAGCGGGACCAGAACGTTGTATTTTTCTCGGAATACAAACGAGCCTTGGCCCTCACCCCCGTGTCTCCCAAGTGGGAACAGAATCGGGGTTGGCTTCGCCTCTGGTGGCGGAAGCAGGACCGAGGCCGGGCTCAGCGGGCCAAGCCGGCTCCCCACGCTGAGCCTGTGCTGGCTCCCGCCGGTCCCGGCCCTGCCGCCGAGCCTCCCGGCTGGGATCTAGGGGGAGGTGGGCCCAAGGTGCAGAACATGTCCCTGGCCGTGGTCCCATCCCTGCACGGCCTCTGGTTCTGTGACCTGACCCTGCACCCCCATCCCAGGGCACGCAGCCACGTCTCCCTCCAGGCTACAGCGGGGAGGTAGACACAACTCCACCGAGCTAGGAGCCCCCGCACCGGCCGGGGGTCTCCATCCGCTCCCCTCCCCTCCCCCTCAGGCTGGGCAGAGTCCCCACCCCCTTTCTGGGCAAACCTCCCTGTAGCCACAGCCCAAGCGGCCCCACACCCCTGGCTCCCCGGGGGAAGTGTTTTCTTGACTTCTCTTTTAAATCGAGGCTGTCTGTGCCTGTCCTCTAAGGAGTTAAGAATTCCCCAGGCTGCTGAGAAGTGCCAGCAGCCCCCTGCCCCTCCCCCCACCCACTCCAATTATTCTTCCCCAGAGGCAGCCACTTCCTTTTTCTTTTAAACTAATTCTTCTGGTATTTATGACTGTATTCCAAACGAACATTTGTGTATTGCCTTGCTCATCGTCCTTTTTCAACTTAGTGTCTGCTGACTCCCCTTATGGAGGAGAGGCGTTAGCTTCCTCTCACCCCTGCCCCACCCCACCCACCTCCTTCCCACCCACCCCACCCCTGCTCAGATGCAGAGTGCGGTTTGAGTCAGACCCAGCCGATCCTGGCGGTGTAAGCCGCTGAAGAGCCAAGCTGTACAGCACAATGGCTTTTCCTGCCTTATCTTTGCCCCCGACAGTTAGCAATGGCTGTGTTTGCTTGTGGTTTTTAGTGTACTTCTCTGTAATCTGATGCCAAACTCTCACCTTTTGTCTAAACCTGCAGACTTCTGGTCACATCACAGAGTCCCTTCCCCGTCTGGATTTGCTCTCTTGCTCGGTGGAACCTTGTTGACTTTCTAATAAGGTCTCGGGCAGAACAAAAGGGCTGTGACCCCAACTGTCTGCCTTTGGCCCACCCTGGCCTCATGCCTGACCAACAGCTTGGCTGGCACAGAACGTCACCGAGAGAACAGGGCCTGACTTCTCACGGCCCTGGAGGCTGGGGACCTGGGGTCAGGGTGCGAGCTGGCTCATCGTCCCCTGAGAGCCCACTGCCTGTCACCGACGGCGTCTTCTCGCTGTTTCTCTGGGGCCCCTTTTGTGAGGGCACAAATCCACTCGTGGGGGCTCTACCTGCGTGACCCAATCGCTTCACATTGGGGGGCAGGGTTTCCATATATGAATGTGGGGGAGGAGGTGGACACAAAATTCAGTCTCTCCCACTGGGTATAGAATTCTAGGTTGAAAATCATTTTCCTACAGAAAAACGTGGGCAGGACCCCATTTTACAGGAACAGCTCCATCATCTCCTAGTTGCTAGTATAGCCATTGTCAAGTTCAAAGCCTTTCTGGTTCCTAGTTCTTTACAGGGGATCTTTCCCTCTTGTATGACCTATACAAAAATTAAGATACAAATAAATTAACATTTGAATGGTCTCATTTGACCCTCACTCCTGTGTCCTCCAAATAGGAAAAATCAAGTTTGCTTTTGCCTGTGGTCATAGAGACTGGACCACAGAATCCCAGAATAATCTCAGGAAGGAGTGAAGCTTTGTTTCCCCTCCATCCGTCTAGTGTGGACGCTGTGATGTCAGGGGAACGAGAACTACCGTCAGCTCATTCCCGCCGGGAGTCTCACGCCCGTTGGGTGGGTGCGGAGCGCCGGGGAGCCTGCCTGGCGCACAGTGGGCCCGCGGCGGGTGGAGCTCCCACCGCCAAGGTCCAGGATTCGGGTGGTATTGTCAGGGCCCGGACCCCGCTGTGCTGCCAGGCTGTCTCCATGCTCAGCAGCGCCCCCCTAAGGGGGTGAGAACGCCCCTGCACAGTCCCTGGACCTCATGTTCCCCCCTCCCCCCGGTGACCAGGGCCGGGACAGGTGCATGGACCTACCCGCGGGGGCGCCAAGCTGGGCTCGTCCCTGTCCACATCGGCCCCCGCAGCTCAGCCTCGGGCCTGCTGAGGGCAGCCCCCTGGGCTCTGACCAGCTGTCAGGTGGGGGGCGGCTCTGCACGTCCTGGGCCCCAGGACGAAGTCCCCCTGAAGTGGACACGGTGTTCTCGCTCCCATCCTCTGGACGTGGGAGGCTCAGAGCTCGTGTGCGCGAGACACGGCCTATGCCAGCTGCCGGGCGGAAGGGGAGCTGCCCGTGCTTGGGGGCCCCTGCATCTTCCCGGAGTGTGTGTGTGTGTGTCACACGTGCGAATGACCTCCTGGCTGTCCCCTCAGTCCCTCTCCCAGGCCACAGGACACTTCCCTCCCTCCCACTTCACATATTTCAGTGGCTTCTCCTTTAAAACAGGCCGGGTAATTAATGCCTCTGTGATCCGTTCCCCTTGGTGCCCTGGGGAAACCGAGGCCCGTGGTCAGTGACTGTGGCCCCTGCCTCCCTCCGAGGTCTCCGGGGTCTCCCGGCCTGTGGGTCTGAGGCCCCGGTGCCTAGGTCCCTCCCATGGGGTATAGCATTTGACTTCTGCAGTTTCCTCAGGGCCAAGTCCCCAGCTGCTCACGTGAGTCCGTGAGTCCTTTTGCAGACTTGCTTGCCGGCGGCTGAGGCCACCCTGCCACGGCGTCCCTGCCAGGGCCCCCTGGGGCGACCCTCTCTGTGCAGGGCCTGCCAGTCTATGAGACTGCATGTGACCCTCCACGCAGCAGCTCCAACTGCAGGTGTTCTGTAAACAAGGCCCACCTTCTGTGCCCGAGACCTCGTCTCCCCACGGCTCCCCCAAACCATCCGGCTGGCAGGACCTCAGAAGTGCTTCCCTCTGTCCCCTGGGCCTCCTCTCCCCCGGGGTCCTGAGTCAGGGAGGGGCTGGGCAGGGCCACCCGGTGTCCCATCCTGGCTGCTGCCCAGGGAGGGGGGTGGCTCGCTGTGCAGGGCCCTGTGCAGCCCCCGCTCCAGCTCTGTGCCCTCCACGCGGGCACAGACACTACCTCACCGCCAGGCTCTGCCAGTTTCGGGAGCCGGGCCACAGCCCGCCGGCCAGTCTGGGAGGCGGGACAGCAGTGCCCAAGTCAACCTCAAGCAGGCTGTGGGGTCCGGGCGCGTGGGCGCCAAGCCCGTCACGGCTCGGGTCCACGAGGATGGAGGCCCGCCCGGCCCGCACGCCGCGGGGGCCCGACTACCCCAAGCCAAACCCCGGGCAGCTTCCGGGCCTGTCGCCGGAGGGCAGGGCACTCAGCCATCGGCAGGTACGGCCAGGGAGCCCTGACCCCAGGGGTGACGTCGGTTTATTTTTCTCTGCTTTTCTGATGTTTCTGCAATGAACGTCTGTCGTTTTGACATCAGAAAACGGCAACACGGTCTTTTCCTTTTATTTAAAGGAAGAGAGGCAGAACGTGGAAGATGAGTTTAGCAGCACAGCCTTTTCGGAGCTGCCTAGATGGGCCAGACATGTCACCAGTGCCAGGGGACGGGTGTCTCCTTTCTGGTGTCTGGCAGCCCCCGATCCCAGGCTCTGATGGGGAGAGAGCCCCGCACTGAAATCCCTGCATTTCACATCTGCAGAGAGGGGGTGTTGGGAGCGTTCTCCCTTGTCTATGGCCTGGATGGGCCGGGAGAGGATCATTTCTCCAGCTGGTTCCTTTCTTTAAAAAAAAAAAGGAGCAGATATTGTCAAGAACTCCAACTGCAGTTCTTCACGGTCAAGTCCTGTCCACAGAGCCCACCGTGGAGAGCCCCCAGGAGGCCAAGGGCAGGGGAGGGCTTGCCTCACACTGTGCTCGATCTTCAAGGCCTGATGCCAGTGCCCCCTCCGCCAGGAAGCTCCCCGGATTTCCTGGGCCCACAGCCCTCGCTTCCTGTCCTGCGGTCCTGGCAGGCTTGACGTGCCCCAGCCTGGGTCCCGAGCTCTTTCTGCTTTGTGGAGGAGCCCGGTAAAGGGGATCGGGGTGACCCCAACAAGGCCTGAGAGAGGAGCGGGAAGTGTGTGAGGAAGGGAGTGTGAGCCGGGAGCAGGTCCCGGTGGGGGGCTCGTAGGGCTCAGTCCCGGTGGGGTTCCCTTGGAAACCACGTGGAGCACGGCTGGAGTGGCCCCACCGAGACGTGAGGAAGCCGGTACCGTCCGCAAGCGGTCGTCCCTCACTGGCTGCGGGCTGCCCCTGGGCTTTGCCTCCAAGGCACGAGGGGCCTGCCCTGGACCCGAGATCTCTCAGGCAGACAGATGGAGGCAGCCCGTGGCTGGAGTGGCGGATGGTCTGCAGGTGAGCTGGCCCAGGAGATGGGGGTGGGGCACCCCCGTACCTGCCCCTGTGACCGCACTCAGCCCCGCAGCCTGCGTGTTTGATGAGCAGCATGTGACCGGGGCCCCGGGAGGCTGCCTGCCTCTCCCTGGGCCCCTTAATCCTCAGGTCCAGAGCAAGTGTGTGTGGAGACCGGGGTTGATGTAGAAAACAGCCCAAGGATGGTTGGTCCCAGCCAGCTCTGATCCATCCTGCAGAGGCGACAAGCATTCATTCAACAGGCATTTGTCACCGGTCCTGCATCTGCCTGGCTCCAAACCGGAGCCTGTCATGGAGGCTGGTGGCAGCTCGGAGACCCTGACGCAAAGTGGGACCCTCAGCCCCTGCAAACAGGCAGCGGCTTGCACTTGGGATGCGCGGTGGCTTCGCGGGCAGCGTGCGGGGAACTTTGCTGTGGAGTCAGAGGGACCCAGGCTCACACCTCAGCTCAGCCACTTCTGTGGTGTGTGGCCAGACACGCCTGATCTCACGTTCGTCCCACGGAACCCACAGCACTGGGGACATCACCGCTGACACTGTTACAGTTCACCTGACAAGGGAACCATGCGGCACTGGGGAGTTAGGAGTCACAAAGCTTTATTACGCCGGCGGGCTCAGAGGAGTGTTTTTCCAAAGCCTGAGCCCCGCCTGCAGGGAGTCTCAGGCCTCTATAGACAGAATTCTCACTCAGTTACTTTCTATGATCAGTTCTCTTTTCCTACAGTCACATATGTAAGTTTGGCAGACGCAGGCGCTGGGGACGCCGGGAGAGGGCAAGGCCGCGGGTGCAGGGAGTGAGCAGGCTCTGCAGAAGCAGAGGAGTGACGCGCAGGGAGCCAGGAAGATGTACAGAAGCTGAGGCTTAATTGCCAGCAGCGATACAGGCCTTTGCCCACATCAGCACGTGCTGGGCAGTGCCAGGGTGGCCCGTGCTGAGCCGCTGCCTCCCGGGCAGCACCCACGGCCGTGAGAGTGAGTTCTCCCGCATCTCTCAGCCCATTCTTTTCTGGAAGGGTCAGGTAAGACGCTGGACACCGAGTGCTTCGCACGGGGCTGGGTGCATGTTCCAGGTGCAGCCGTGGAACGAGTGGATGGACTGTCCTGCACATCTGTGTGGGGAAGGCGCCTCCATGCTTGAGTCAGGAGAGGCCTTTGCGGTCAGGGTGTCTGCTGGGCCCAGTGTCCTGGGAGTGGCTTGCCTGACGTCACAGGGCGGGGGACAGCAGAGACGAGGTGGCATACAGGTGCTCAAACTCAGGGTTCTCACTAAGCGTCTAGGCCGAGTGCTAGGACGGCCGAGCTGGCTCAGACCAGGCCAGGCGTCTCTGCCAGGAGCTCAGTCTCACGGGGAGACGTGCAGGTGCACGGACAGCAAGGGAGGGACGAGGAAGGCCTCCCAGAGCAGACAGCGTTTGTGGGGAAAGGGGCCGTGTGGTCAGACAGTGGGCCCTCGGGCAGCGTCTCCTCACAGCCGCAGCCGGGGCCCCTTCCTGAGGCCCTAGACCTGCCGCTGGCCACACAGAATACCAGCCTCGGCAGCCACCTGTCCCAGAACGATTTTTACAACCGGTTCAGCTCTGAACGCAAACACATTGTCAAGCTATTGGCCAACTTGGACCCCATCCCGAGCAGGCCCGCTCTGTGACACCAGAATAGAACCCGCTGTTCTTGGGCACGGCACGGAACGTTGGCAGAGGCCACAGCTTCCCGCGGACCGAGGCCAGGTCATGGCCCAGCCCTTGGACGACCCAGCGTATCAATGGTTCCTACCCCAAAACAGTATAAAAGTGCACACACAGGCATGGTACAGTTAATCCCGTAAAAAGGCCGCTTCCCGCCGGGCCAACCACAGTGCAGGGCCTGTGGGAACCGCAGGAACCAGCGGTACCACCGATTGAGAGGGACATATTGCCAACCTCACACACACTCTGCCGGAGAACAGAATGAGTAAACACCGCCCAAGGTCAGGGTAATCTTGTAGCAAACTCCAGTGTGGACACTGAGGGAAAAGGAAAACTATAGACCTGTTGCAGGCACGAGCAAGCAAAATATTAACAAGAATGTTAAAAAAGGATAATACATCATAGTAAAATTAGGTTTTGGCCAGTAATGCAAGGTTGGTAAAATATCTCAATATCAGTGGACTTCACTACATTAACAGAACAAAGGCAGACATCATTGAATTATTTTAGTGGAAGAAGAAAAGGCTTCTGTTAAATTTCAATGTTCATGCGTAATAAAAACTCTTTAAAAACTAGGAATAAAAGGGAATGTTCTTAAACTGATAAAGGGTAACTACAAAAACTATAGCAAATGTCACATTTAATGGTGAAATGTTGAAAGCTTTCCTTTTGAGATCAGGAACATGATTAAGATTAAGATGAACATTATTAATTCTACATGACAGTGAACTAGAGGCTTTAGCCAGTGCAATAAGGCAGGAAAAGAAGTCAATGGAATTAGGATTAGAAAAGAAGAAATAAAACTCATTACTTATAGATGATGTGAAGAGTATGTAGAAAATCCCAAATAACCTATAGATATATTTCTAGAATTAGCAAGGAATTTTGGAATTTGCTAGTTATAGGCTATTTAAAAAAACATTAAAAATTAAGAAAAAAATAATATAAGAAAGTTTATATAACTAGAAATAAAAAAATAAAGGATACTATATGCACTATCTAAGGAGGCTGACCATATGCACCATTTTAAATAGGAGCATACCATTTTTTTTCATATTTCCCAACTGTCCTGCTATTTTAACATAACAATTTTGTCCCATTTTTAATGCTCTAGGAGTTTACTGCACGCATTGATTAGCATGGAGTTTATTTAGAATAAATAAACAAGCCACATTCGGTTTTTTACAAAAAAATTATGGTCAGCCTCCTTAGATAGTGCATATAGTATCCTTTATTTTTTTATTTCTAGTTATATAAACTTTCTTATATTATTTTTTTCTTAATTTTTAATGTTTTTTTAAATATTTTTGTAAAAAACCGAACGTGGCTTGTTTATTTATCCTAAATAAACTCCATGCTAATCAATGCGTGCAGTAAACTCCTAGAGTGACGGAAGAGGAAGTTCCGTTTACTTTATCCAGTCATGCCAGGCTTCTTGAGCCAGGGACGATCAGGGAATTCAAGAGCCGGTCGCTAAGCCCCGTTCAGCGTGTGGGAGCCAGGAGGGTCTCCATGCACAGGAACTACTGAGCGGGCTCACCTGGCTGCTTGCTTCCATCTGGTTAGGAGTGTGGGAGGCAGTGACTGAGTCTTACTGTTATTTCTTCCATCATTCTGCCCATCGAGATTCTTTCTGCTCCACATTCAGTTTGATTCAGACTTTTCAGACTCATATTTCAGTTCAATGGGCCGTTAGCTACTTTTTTATGACAGTGGATTCTCCAGTGGGACATTAGCATATACTGGCCTGTGCTAGCAGGTGGGCTGTTCATGCCTTTTTTTCTCTTTTTGGGGCATGCTTATGATGTTTTGCAATCTGGCTACTGCTGTCCTGTATTAGACTGTTCAGTGTGGTATGCCAACAGGTGTTTTTACTGCTCATGCGATATTTTATAGGTGTTTTATTGATATATGTATTAATTATGAATGGTATTGTTTTGCTTTATATGCCATAAATTAGTGTTATTCATTTGTACCTTTTCCATGTTCTTTTGCAGTGAGTTTAGGTGGGTTTTTAGCCTAAGAATCTAGCCTGGGTTGAGACAATGAGGGCTGTGTTTGTTGTAAAACAAAATTGTGTCATGGAGCATGAGAAGTTTTATGATAAGGTGTTGAAAGACCACAATTTGCTGCATAAGGTTATTTCATTGGAGAAATATTCGTAGTATGATTGTGGTGAAATACAATCCCTGCCCCACGTCTATGTAGAATTTTGTTAGAGTTCTGTCACTGAAGAGTATTGTTAGCTCAGTATGTTCGTGTAATACAACTTTTGTGATCATCTTACTTGTTCACGAATACGGAATGTTACATAACCCCACCTGTTTTTGTCACCCCAAGATCCCATTTTTGTCTCAAGGAAATGGTCAGCCTAAATGTAAGCTATTTACACAGACAGCTGTATAACATAATTGGGAGAAGTTAATGAACATTTAGATAAATGGGGGACTTCCTAAGGTCATTGTAGCCAAATTCACAAGAGGTGGAGCTTGATAATCTTATTTCAGAATATACGTGGAAAAGCCGAGAGCTGGCAATAGCTAAGCACCCTGGAAGGAAGAACAAACACCATGCAGATGTTCACTGCACTGAGTAACAAAATACACCATAAAGCTAAATGACGGAGGGGTGAGGAGAGAGGGGAAGGGCGGGAGGACCACAGGAAAACAGCTCTGCACGCGTCAGGGAGCTTGGCTGGAGACAAAGGCAGAAGGAACGCACGCTGTCTGAAGACACGGCTTCGAGGACAAGCACGCAACCATCTGTCCAGATGGAAAGCGAACGCGACCTGTTGTTCACGCCACAGGCAAACGCCCACGCCAGCGGCGTTGTGTATGGAGACGGGATGGAGAGCGACTGCGCTTCAGGACCTCAGCTGTCCCCACTTCCCGAGGCCCCTGCCTGCCTCGTGTCACCCAACCTGTGGCTTCTCGTCACCTCTTCTCCCCTGAGCCTCTGATAAGGACCCGGTGGTGGCTTGTCCTGATCACAACTGCAAGGCCCCTTTGGCCACGTGGGGTGACAGTCACAGGTTCCAGGGGTCACGATGTGGACACCTTTGGGGCCATTTCTCAGCCCAGCTGTGAGGGATGGTGAGTGGCAGTGAAGCAGGGGCCGGGGAGCCCGGGACAGGGTCCGGGCTGAGGGAGGGGCTTGCACAAAGGCGCGGGGCTGGGGAGAAGGGTGGGGAGGAGGGGCAGGGGTGGGCCCCCAAATGCCTGGTGAGGGGGGACCAAGAGCAAGGCCATCATCGGGGCTGCAAGTGGCATGGGTGAGCATCAGGTGGCCTGCAGGGCCCAGGGGACAGGGGTGACACAGAGCTGGTGCAGCTCAAGGCCCAGGACGGTGCCAGGTGCCCCTGCAGCATCCCTCAGATCTGATCCATTCCTGAATTTCCACCTTTTGTCACCATGTTCTGGACCCTCTGATCGCAGAGGGGACAGGGGACTGGGAGGGACTCTGGATGGAAGGAGTCGTGACCCACAGGCCTGCCGCCCAGGGGAGCTGCCCCTCCTGGACACCCCGCCCACCACGCCCGCGGGCAGTGGGTGTCTGTCCTGCTGCAGCTGTGGCCACGGCTTTCTGCTCCAGCCCAGCCCGAGGGGAAGTCAGGGGCCCAAGGCCGGTGGCCTGGAAGCCAGCCACTAGCTCATGTGTGACCCCACGCCCTTCTCTGACCTCAGCCTCCACCTCTGGCCCATGGGGACCCGTGACGGGGTTGCGTCAGGAATCGGAGGGTTGCACAATGCTGGCAGCGGGCAGGCTTGGGCAGCCGTGTTTGTTGCTGAGCGCAGCTGCGGCACCAGCTGGAAGGCCAGCCCCGCCCGGCCGTGGCTGCACAGGGACAGCAGGTGGGTGAGCCTCAGCATTGGGCAGGGGGTCCCGCCTCCCGGGGGTGACAACCCCTGCACCCCGAGATACAGAAGGGCAGAGATGAAGCCCCCGACAGGGGTCAGCCGGGAGGGGCAGAGCCAAGCCCACTGCCCAGGCCCGGCTGATGCCCGAGTTCAGAGACCCCCACATCCCAGCTCCCCGTTTCACACATGGGCCACCTGAGGCCAGAGTGGGG
>PVKE010018826.1:0-29109 GCA_004027555.1 Craseonycteris thonglongyai
CCTCTGTGAGAGGCTGGTGGTCAGGCCTGGGATCAGTGAGCACAGAAGCTGTGGCCCCCAGCAGGCTGCCTGGAGCTGGGCAGTGAAGGTTCTGGAGGTGAAGTGTCCAGCGACAGGAGTGCCTCCAGGGGCAGCAGCGAACTTCAGCGCGGCTCACCGCCAGCCAGCTTTCCTGGAGGACGTGACAGTGTCATCGGTCAGGCTCTCAGTGGTAACAATGGCACAGGCCACCTGCAGAAGCTTCTCATAGGTCTCCTTCAGATTTATGCTCTAGATGCCATCACTTGTCCTTCTGCAGATGGGCTGTTCCATTTGGAAGCCAATGTTGGTGCTACGAAAGAGGGTTCCTGCTGCAAGGAGTTTGAGGACGTTCTCCTTCATTCGTAGGACAGAGCTGCGGGCGTTGTGAAAGCTTCCCTTTAAGTTATTATGGGAACCCAGGACAAGGCCAAATGGACCCCTTTCTGGGAGGTGCGAAGTGGTGAACCATAGTTTAATTGCTAGTATGCTCACTCTTTGTGGCTGGAAATCCTGAAAAATAAAACATTAAGGGAGCTAGGATGCTGAATAAAGCACCCAGGCTTAGGAACTAGAGTGTATAAGGGCTCAGATTTCTTTCTGGCTCTCAGTATGAGAGTCATGATTGTTTCCCTTGCGTCATCCCCTGCATGTGGCTTTTCATCTTACATTGTGGCTTTGCTCCAGGAGATGCCACCCTGCCTGATGCCAAGGACCTGGTAAAAGGTCATACCCAGAGTGACCAGGCTGGGTGGAGCTCACTGAACAGTGTGGGTCCCTGACTGCGTTTCAGTGCTCCACCTCTGTGGGGTAAAAGCAAGAGTGAAACACTCCAAAGGGGTCTAAAGGTTAGATTTGGGCCTATCATAGGGCCAGAAGGTTTTTTGTTCTGACTTGCTATAACCAGGTGAGTGAGGTTCTGTCATTTCCCCAAGGAATAAAAAATGTAATTTATGGGTAAGCTGGGATAACTCAGTGGTTGAGCGCTTGCTTCGTAGCTCTGGGGTTTGAGGATCGAGTCCTGGCCCTGGCTTGTGTGAATCCATATGCTGAACTGGGGTGTGCTTCCCATATGGGAGGCCTCCAGTTTGGTTCCCTCCAGGGCAAGCTTCCCATGTGGAAGGCCCCAGTTCCACTCCTGCCCTGGGTGTGCCTCCCACGTGGGAGACTGCTGGCCCATTTCCTGCCCTGTGCGGCCCTGTGCCCACCCGTATGGAATGAAACCATGTCAAAAACTAATGACGTACGACTATGGAGACTGCTCTGGGCCCTCCCCTTTCTCTCTCTCTCTGTCAAGACGATAAAATAAATCTTAAAAAAAATAGTAATTTATGATGAATGGCTTTTAAATAGAGGGCTCTAGACATATTCTTTTCCAGCCTAGTGAGACTCAACCCAACCTTTTAGAAACAGTTTCTTTAAAGACAGGATTGGAAACCTCAGTGTGCTGAGGTTAGCTCAGACTTTTTAAAACTGGGTTTATACGTCATGTAATTGTCCATCTTGACATACCTCTTCCAGCTCTGCTTGAGCAAAGACAAAATTAGCAGAGGGTTCTCTTCTGCTGAAAATGCTGATTTTGGTGTTTTTTAATAGATTTATTTTTATTGGTTTTTGACAGAGAGAGAGAGAGAGAGAGAGAGAGAGAGAGAGAGAGAGAAGGGGGAGGGCCCAGAGCAGTCTCCATAGTTGACAGCATTAGTTTTCCATATAGTTTCACTCCACAGGTGGGCGCAGAGCCGCACAGGGCAGGAACTGGGCCAGGGGCTCCCACATAGGACCCTGCAAGAACTGAACTGGGGGTACACCCCAGCTCAGCACATGGGTTCCTCATGGACTGGAGCCGGGATTCAATCCCTGGTCTCTGGGGCTGCAAAGTGAGCGCTTAACCTGCTGAGCCACCCCAGCTTCCCCATGATTTTGGTGTTTTTTTGGTTGTTTCAACCTTTTCCATGTTGTCCCTGAATTTCTTAAAATTTCTCCCTTTATCAGTCTTTTTTTTTTTTAATCTTCATAGGATATGTTTACTGAGGTTGATAGGCTCCTCAATCCAATTCAAAGTACTATAGCGAAAGTTTGATGAGCACCTATTTTATACAAAGCATGCGGGTGCTATTTTCTAAGGCTTCAACATAGAGATTTTAGAGCTACAGCATCCAATATGGTAGCTGTCCTCTGCATGTGGCTGTTTAAACGAACTAAATTTAAATTAAATAAAGGTTTCATTTTCTCAGTTGTAGTAGTCATATTTCAAGTGCTCCTTAGCCACATGTGGCTAATGGCAACTGTATTGACTCAGATTAGAAAGTTTCCATCACTGTGGAAAGTTCCATTTGACAGTGCATTATAGAGATTCAGTTATTTAGAACTATAACTCACCTTTTGTCTTTCATTTATAAAATAGTCAAAAACTCCTATCTTTCAATGAGAACTTTTTTTTTTTTCTTAGCAATCAAATAACATTTATTGAATTTTATCGTTAGGTACTATGGAAAATACAAGGACAATAAATATGTTTCTTGTCTTCAAGGAGCTGAAAATGTATTGAGGAAAACTGGCACGTAACAACCAATGAAATTGTAAGTCAAGATATGCAAAGTGATGTCACATAGAGGCATAGTCAAGGTACAACGCACTCATTCGAAGAGGAATTTATTTCTACTCTTCACCAGGATCTTCATGTGGAAGGTGGCATCTAGAAAGGAAAGGACAATAGGAAGACAGAAAGTCATTTTAGGTGCCTAGAGAATAACATGAGTAAAGGCGTGGAATAGGGAAAATGTCTCAGTCTACAGCAGGTCATAATAGCATAGAGATTAAGAGTGTAGACTCTGAGCCCACTTGGGCTGAAAACCCTGGCTTTGCCTTTTGTTAGCAAGTACATTTATCTTTCTAAGTCTCAGTTTCTTCATCTGTAAAACGGCGCTCGTAACAGCAGCTATCTAATGGTATCTGTGAGGATTGAATGAGACTTAGCAGACTACGAGACTGGCTCGTAGCAGGACACCAGCGGAGGACCTGAGGGAAAGGGAGGTTGGGTTGCAAGTAACAAGGTCTCTAAATAGTGGCTGAATTTAGTGGCTGAAATAAAATAGAAAGTAATTTCTCTTGTCAGTTAAAAATCTGGAGGTAGGCAATCCTGGACCAGTGTGATGGCTTTGTTCCACAAATTCCTCAGGGATGCAATTTCTTCTAATTTAGCTTTCTACTTCAACATCCCTAGAGTCTGGCCCTGTCATCATGGTTCAGTATGGAACCTCAGTCATGACATGCATGTCCCAGTCAGCAGGATGAGATGCACATCCTTCATCTCTTAAGATTCCCAGAAGTTGCCATCTGACCTTTCTACTTGCATTCCCCTGAATTTAGTTACATGGCCATGTGTAGCTACAGGGGGAATTGGAAAACGTAATCTTTTTTTCTGATTGAACTGGTTTCCAGTTAAAATTTTTGTTATTATTAGAAGAGGTGGGAAATGGATATCGGAGGAAAGTAGCATTCTTTGTTACAAAGGGAAACAATACTGAAGCTGGGTTACAGAGGTCTTTAATGCAGTCTGAGGAGTGTGTGCTTTATTGTTTAGGCTCTGTGGAGCTATTGACACTATCATTGTGTAGAGTTAGTACAGTAAGAGGCTGTTCATGGTAATGACCTCTGACATGGTTTCTCAAAGCAGCAATACTCAGGATGATGCAATAACCCAGTGGTTGAGTGTTTGTCTCATCATCGCAGGGTCCAGGGTATGAATTCCAGCCCTGGCCTGTGCAAATCCATATGCCAAACTGCGGCAAAACTGGTAACTGCCAAGATGGCTCAGCTGTGAAGGTTCTTGTTTCGCATGTGGGAGGCACCTGGTTCAGTTCCCACCTTGTGCAGCACCAGATACACCTGTGTGGAATGGAACCGTGTCACAACTAATGACATACAAATGCTCTGGGCCCTCCCCCCTTCTCTCTCTCCCTCTCTCCCTTCTCTCAAGCAATAAAATAAATCTTTTAAAAAAAAAGCAGCAAACACCCCAGAATACTTAGATACTTTTATTTTTTATTTTTTATTTTTTTTAAATTTATTGTTTTTGACAGAGAGAGAGAGAGATACAGAGACAGAGAGAGAACTGAACTGGGGGAACTCCCCAGTTCAGCACATTGGTCCGCATGGGCTGGGGCAGGGATTCGATCCTCAGTCCCCAGCGCTGCAAAGTGAGCGCTTAACCCACTGAGCCATCCCGGCTTCCCCTAGATACTTTTAATAAAAAAATTGTTTCTTAATCTTCTGACATTCTTTTCCCCTTTCCTTCTTTTAGAAAAGGAAAAGGTAACCTCCAGTGTGTCGTTGACTCTCAGTATGCCGAGACTGGAAACCAGTTCTTTCAATGGGGTGGGTAATGCCAAGCAGAGGGAGAGGTGGTATCTTATTATTAAGATGGTGTGCTCTCTGAGCACTTTGTGTTTACCTCAGACACTGCATTATTGGGGGTGTGCCCTACTAGATTCTAAGCAGCTTGAGGACAGGGTTCAAGTCTTACCTGAGTCTATATCCTCAACAGTTAGCACAGTGCAAGTCATGCATACTTGTAAGGTTATCAAATATCTGATAAATGCTGAGCCTATGAACGCTGCCTAGGTTGTTTTGGCTTTAAAGCAGCTATACTAGAGCTTAAATCCTCATGCTGTTGATTATTGCTGAGTTTGGTGAAAGCATTTCAGGCAAAGGCTAAGAGAAAGACTTGTGTAACGTGAAGACATAGTGGTCTCTACCTGGAGTATAGTTCTAGCCAGAGTACAGTGGACAGTAAAACAATGAGATCAGGTCAGAGAATTTGTTTTAAATCCTAAAGGCTGCCCTCTCTTTTCTCACTTTGTTTTTGTTATCTAGGCACTGGTTTACTAAGATAATAAAACACGTACTGAATTTATGTGTTTATAAAATATATCCCAAGGTAAATCCCTCTGGCAAGATTTTTTTTTTATTGCTTTTATGACAGAGAGAGAGAGACAGAGAGAAGGGGGAGGGCCAGAGCACTCTCCATATTTGTACATCATTAGTTTTCAATATAGTTTCATTCCACAGATGGGCGGGGGTGGGGTGGGGAGGGAGGTAACGCAAGGCAGGAACAGGCTGGGGGCCTCATGCATGGGACATGTGGAGCTGAATTGGGGAACTCCCACATGGGAAGCTCGCCCTGGTAAGAGCTGAACTGGAGGAACACCCCAGTTCAGCATGTGGGTCTGCATGGGCTGAGGCTGGAATTCAATCCTCAGACCCTGGGGCTGCAAAGCAAGAGCTCAACTTGCTGATTCACCCTGGCATCCCCCTCTGGCAAGATTTTAATCGAGAAATTAAAAAAAAAATTTATTTTATTGTTTTTTGACCGAGACAGAGAGACAGACGGACAGACAGAGAGAACGGAAGGGCCCAGAACAGTCTCCATAGTTGTATATCATCCATTTTCAACATGGTTTTGTTCCACACAGGTGGGTGGGGGACACAGGATGGGAACTGGGCTGGGGGTTTCCCGCATGGGAAGCACGGCCCCTCAAGCCAGGGGCCAAATTGGCAGGTAAGAACTGAACTGGGGGCCTTCCACATGGGAAGCACTCCCCAGTTCAGCATAGGGGTCCTCATGGGCCAGGGCCGGAATTCGATCCTTGGTCCCCGGGGTTGCAAAGCAAGCGCTCTGCCCACTGAGTCATCCTGGCTTTCCTAATTGAGAAATGTTTACTGAGTATGTATGAAGTATTATGGTAGGGGCTATGAGGAATAAAAATAAACTAAAAGAACCAATCCTTGCTTTCAAAAAATTTACAATCAATAAATACTGTGCTCGGTTGTAGGAATCTAAGTCCATTGACGAGGCTCTTACCCACAAGGGGCTTACAAGATGGTATGAAAAGCAGACAGATGAACAGATGATTCCATGGACTGTGATCTAACATTTGAATCTTTCTCAGGGCCAAATGTACATATTTTGGTAAAGAATTTGAGAAAATTGTACATTTGAGAATTTGTAAAATCTGCAAACACATTCTAGTTAACTAGTATATAAAATGTTTTCTGGGAGTTGGATCTATTTCAAGAGCAGCAGTGATATGATATGCAACCAGGAGAGAAAGAGGGGAGGAAGAAAAAGAGGATGGATCATTTTGAGGTGACATTAAATTATCTTCTGACACCAGCTGTATCTTTTTTATAACAGAAAATGGAAACAACTCTGTCCTTGACCTTCAAAAAGAAATTGACTTACCTAGCTTAACTATTCAAACAAACAACTGTGTACTTTCTTCAATTCCTATGATGATTTTGATTTACTGTAAATGACTGGATTTAATGAACTAAATTATGCTATTTAAATGCATCTTGTGAATGGTACTGTAGTTTGTTACACAGCATTATGTCTATGCTAAATTGTGCTGTAAATGATATGGTATGGAACATATGTGCTGTATTCATAATTTAACTGTTGCTACGTAGTGCCTTCTTGGATAGGACATACTGAAAAAGAAGCTTTTATTTACCTGGTGAAATGAAGGTGATATCTCAGCAAATCACTAGGTCTTACTGACCTTGGCAGAATTACAGTGCTAATATTTTCACATGGATGAACTGTTCTTGAACAATTTCTCTAATGTATATGGCAGAAATAGGCTTTCCATTAAAACTGGGTATATGCGGTATATCTTCTCTTTCCATTTTTTCCCCCTTCAACAAACCTTTACTGCAGTCATTGCAAGGATAATTCTACCTCATTAAGGTCCATGTTTTCTCCTGGCCTCTCAAACAGTAGTGATAATAGAATACAAAGGTTTGCCCCGCAGTTCAGCTGGTCGTCTCTGAAAGAACTTGCATCAAATAACACTATGCTTTACTTCTTTCTGAATAATTTGAGAAAAAAAAGAAAAAGTAAATACTGCAGCCAGAATACCACATTTATTACTGATATAGGCTAAGTTGGCTTAGTGTGGGAGCCAAAGGGCTTTCTAGCAAATCCTGACCTTAGGTACACTTACCCACTAGATCCTGGGCTTTCTTATATGGATGGACTGTCTAGGTAAGATTTTTTACATGGAGAAGTTAAGAATTTGTGCTTTCTGTAGACAGGCCCATCTCAAGAGAAAGAAGAGGTGAGCGAATTGGAGCATGCCTAGTTATTCTTTACCATATTTACCAGTTAGATTTGAATGAGTAAGGGGTAGAGAGAGGGCTTACCTCTCTTTATAGAAAGAAACATTAAGCATAAGAAAAAGTCATTCCAGGAAAGCTGGGATGGCTCGGCGGGTTAAGCACTTGCTTTGCAGCCCCGGAGCCTGAGGACCGAATCCCGTCACCGGCCCATGAGAACCCATGTGCTGAACTGGGATGTGCCCCCAGTTCAGTTCTTGCCAGGCCTATGCGGGAGGCTCCCGGCCCAGTTCCTGCCCTGTGCAGCCCCGCACCCACCTGTGGAGTGAAACTATATGGAAAATTAATGCTGTCAACTATGGAGACTGCTCTGGGCCCTCCCCCTTCTCTCTGTCTCTCTCTGTCAATAAACAAAACATTTATTGCTACAGAGAAATTTACAGAATTTGTATACACTTATGGTGATGATTCTTTCCTTTTTTCCCCTCTGAGGGGTATCTTCATGATAGCAGTACTTCTATTATTCAATGGAAAATGAAGAGCAGCAACTTTTGAGACAGCCACAAAAACAAATTCAGTAAAAACTGCTTGAAACTTAAGTGATCATTCTCAGTACTTCAGTGCTGGCCAGTGTGGTACATTGACATAGTATACGACTAAGAGTCAGGAGATTGGTTTTAGAAAAAAATCATGACTATTAGTCCTGTCTGAGTCAGCTTGGGCTGCTATAAGAAAATGCTATAGCCTGGGTGGTTTATACAACAGACATTGATTTTCTCACAGTTTTGGAGGCTCGCAGTCCCAGATTAGAGTGCCGGCATGGTCAGGTTCTGGTGAGGACTGGTTTCTGGTGAGGACTGTCTTCCCAGCTTGTAGGCAGCTGCCTCTGCTGTGTACTAACCTGACCTCTTCTTGTGAGCACTCAGAGTGAGTGAGCTCTCTTCCTGTATGGACACTAATCCTATTGGTATCATGTCCGGGTCCCACCCTTATGACTTCATTTAACTTTAATTACTTCCTTCTAGGTCCTTTCTCTAAACAGTCACATATGGGGTCAGGGCTTCAACATAGAAATTGCTGAGGGGGAGGGAAACACAATTTAGTCCATGGAATCTCTTTGCGTGACCAGGCAAGTGATTTCTATCTCATTTTTCATTCCTATGAATGGGAACTCACGCCTTATGTTGCCTCATAAGGTTACCAGCACATCAAATGAAATCATCATGGACATTTATACATTGAAATGTTTAAAGTGCCATGCATATATCATTATTATTTTTATTCGTTTCTGAATCTACTGGTTACCAAAGGTAAGGCATTGAAGGTTACCGAAGGTAGGCTTTTCTTGTTATTTGTGGATTACAGATAGGAAAATTGGGTAGTCTGATTGTGGTTTCTACCCCTTAAGAAAACATCTTTTGGACATAGAAAAATAGTGTGAAGAGGGCGTTGCACAGTAAGAAATGTTGATTCTTCCATAATGATTTTAAACATTCAGCAACTAGATTTCACAACCAACCAATCCTCTGGCAAGAAATAAGAGTTTAGTTTTATTTTGATTATGTTTTTGGAGTAGCAGTTTTGGACCAAATGCATGAAAAGTCAAGGGAAGAAATCTATAAAAGCCCATCTATAATTGGAGTACAAAAGAATACTATAATGTCAACATTGGATAGAGAATATTAAGCAGTTTTTCCACTTTAAAGAGATAGCTTCTGAATATAGCAACTTGGAATTAGGTGTATGCAAGTGACTAGACAATTGGTTTTGATGCATTGCTGTAAGAATTAGTTTTAGTTATCTTTCTGTACTGTAATGCTTTTTTCTCAGTGATTTATTTAACATATCGCTTGGTAATATTCTCTTTATATTTATTTTGTAAGCAGAAGTAAATGATACAATTAATATTTTTTTAAAGATTTAGTTTATTGTTTTTTGGTAGAGAGAGACAGAGACAGACAGAAGGGAGAGGGCCTAGTTTAGTCTCCATAGTTGTACATCACCAGTTTTCAACACGGTTTCGTTCCACACAGGTGAGCGGGGGTCACACAAGGTTAGAACTAGGCTGGAGTCTTCTGCATGGGAGGCACACCCCCTCAAGCCAGGGGCCAAACTAGGGGATGAGAACTGAACTGGGGGCCTCCCACACGGGAAGTACTCCCCAGTTCAGCACATGGGCCCACACAGTCCAGGGCCAGGACTCAATCCTCTGTCCCCGGGGCTGCAAAGTAAGTGCTTAACCCGCTGAGCCATCTCAGCTTCCCACAACTAATATTTTTTAAATTGTAATGGTAAAATGTTTTTAAAAAATTGAACCTAGAGGTGATATTGGAGTAGCTCAGCAGGTTGAGCGCTTGCCTTGCAACCATGAGCTCTGGGGATCCTGGCCCCAGCCCATGCAAACCCATATGCTGAACTGCAGCACAACTGGTAACTGCCATGACTTGGCAGTGAAGGTTCTCACCTCCCATGTGGGAGGCCCCCAGCACAGTTCCCACTCTGCACACCCCACATCCACCTGTGTGGAATGAAACTAATGATGTACAACTATGGAGACTGCTCTGGGGCCTCCCCTTTCTCTCTCTTTCTCACCTCTCAAACAATAAAATAAATCTTTAAAAAAAATTGAACTTGGAGCTCATATATTTGTTCTTTCTTAGGATTATAGCATGAAGAGTTGCTTTGGGAATAAAGGCAATAAGATTCTCATCAGGAATGTAAAACTGTTTGGTAATACAATCTGCAAGTTGAATGATTGGGCTGCTGTGTGAAGGTCATTGATAACTAGAGAAGCTTCCAGGACCTTTCTTTGTGAGTGGCCACTGAATGGGTATGAGTGAAGCAAACAGGTAGAAGTCAGTCATTATTGTAGGACTTCCCATATCAGCCACAAGGAATTATAATATCAGAGATTTTATATTTTTCTGAATGCCAACAACATAGAATTTTAATTAGTCTAGCAAGGTGCTAGGCTAACATACAGGCAAGAGTCACAGACTTGGAGAATCAAAGTCTATAAAGTGGAGTGAACTCTTGAGACAAGGCCACATTTGCAGATGAAAACCAAAATTGAGAAATATTAAATGATTTGATCAAAAATCACCCAACTAATAAGTGATAAAGTCAGAACTACCCAAGGCCTTCTTCCAGTCCAATATTTCCTATATACAACAAGTTATTATAGTCATCCTATGGAGAAATTTAGGCAAAGAACGTTCCTTGTATGACCAACCACTGAAATACTTAGGACCATAAAATCAGACCTTCTAAACATTGAGAAAGACTTAGGGATTAGTTGTCTAACCCAATCTGCTATACAACCCTTGAATCCAGTCTACAAAATCCCTGCCAAGTGGTCAGTTGATGTTTGTACACTTAGAGTGGTGGGACACTAGATGTTTGGTCTTTGTTTAGCTCAGATTGTTAGACAGTTTAGTATTACTCATATATGGGCCCAATTTCTCTTCCTACAAATTAGGTTTGTAGGTTTTAGTTCTGCCTTCTGTTGATTCAAAAATCATGCAATTAGCCAAGGGATTTATCCTTTACTTTCTTTCATGTGTATATTAGCTTTACTTTCAACACTCCTTATTTTAGTAGGACATACTTAAATGTCTACTGGACCAATCAAATCCATCAATATACTTATGAAAGTATTTCAAGTCCATTGTGTAAAACTGGCTTGAAAAATCTCAAAAAGGGTAAGGAAAGGAAAACAGAGTCCATTACAATTCATTTAGGCCAATTGTTTCATTTCCTTGGGGTTTTTGCCAATGCTGGTTTTCATGTAGGTCTCAGTATGAACAATATAATCTATTTGACCAGGTTATTCAACCCATTTTCTATAACTCATTGTCTGATTTGTTATCTCTATGTATCTTTGTGATACTAACATTTTCCATTGTCCGTGGAGAGTACTCAGTAAATTATGCAAGGTATTCCCTTCCACCCAAGTCTGCAAATATACTTTATTAACCATTTAGTTTTACTCACCTTATTTTAAGCAAATTTGAAATATAAAAATCAGGTTTAGACCAAACATTTCAGAAAATGATGAATTCATTCCAAAAATTCCTTTAAATAACTAAAATGTATTTAAAGTGTTAGATTAACAAAGGTTCTGTTTTGACCTAAGATCTCTGCAATACTTTAAGTATATAAAGCAACATGCAGACATTTGCAAATCCCATGTGAGAGAATAGAATTATAGAACTAAACTTGTAGATGAACAGATAGAAATAGGGAGGGACAATTTATTTTTTAATTTTTTAAAAAAGATTTATTTTCATTGTTTGAGAAAGAGAGACAGGAGAAGGGGGAGGGCCCAGAGCAGTTTCCACAGCTGTACATCATCAGTTTTTGACATAGTTTCATTCCACACAGGTAGATGTGGGGCCACGCAGGGTAGAAACTGGGCCCAGGGCCTCCTGCATGGGAAGCACGCCCCAGTTCAGCATATGGGTCATCATGGGCTGGGACCCTATCCCTGGACCCCACAGCCACAAAGTGAGCTCTTAACTGGCTGAGCCATCCTGGCATCCGGGAGGTACAATTTAACACAAAAAGGCTATCTGAATATTACCACATTTTTGGAGCTATAGACATGCTCCAGGCTTTGCTGTTTTCAGAGTTGGTGGAACTGTGGCTCAGCCAAAAATTTTAAGTATAATTTCAACCAATTAAATGCAGAGACTTACAGAAAAGACAGTTCAGGTATAGGGCAGATTTTACTCTTAGGATCATATCCATACCATCTAGTCAGAACATAACCTGAATTTAAAACTTTAAAAAAATTCTACTATATTTTTTTAAGCTTTATTTTTATTGTTTTTGACAGAGAGAGAGAGAGAGAGAGATACAGAGACAGAGAGAAGGGGGAGGGCCCAGAACAGTCTCCATAGTTGCACTTCATTAGTTTGCCACAGAATTTCATTCCACAGGTGGGCACGGGGCTGCGCAGGTCAGGAACCAGCCAGGGGCCTCCCACATAGGAAGCTCACCCCAGTGAGAACTGAACTGGGGGCACACCCCAGTGCAGCATATGGGTCTGCATGGGCCAAGGGGGTGATTCAATTCTTGGACCCAAGGCCTGCAAGACGAGTGCTCAACTGGCGGAGCCATCCTGGCATCTCCCTGTTTTAATGTTCTTATCTTCTAATTTCTAACATTTAATTTTTGGGGGGAAGCCGGGATGGCTCAGTGGGTTAAGCGCTCACTTTGCAGCGCCAGGGACCGGGGATCGAGTCCCGGCCCCGGCCCATGCGGAACCATATGCTGAACTGGGAGCTCCCCCAGTTCAGTTCTCTCTCTGTCTCTGTATCTCTCTCTCTCTCTGTGTCAAAAAAATATATATATTTAATTTTGGGGTCTATTTCTATTGATTGGTTTTTCTCCTCATTATAGGTCATATTATCCTGCATCTTTCATGACTGAATTTTGGTGCTAGATATTGTGAATTATATGTTACTTAGTGCTGAATTCTTTTGTTTTACTATAAAGATTTTTGAGCTTTTTCTGGGACATTCAACTCATTTGAAAATAGGTTGATTCTTTTGAGATTTACCTTTAAGTTTTGTTGGGTAGAACTAGAGAAAGTTTAGTCTAGGGCTAATTTGTCCCTACTACTAAAACAATATTCTCTGGAGTTCTCTACCTGCTATCTTACATATTATGAGTTTTTTAATTTTTTTTAACTCTGACTGTTAGGAATGTGGACAATTTCCCCTGTGTGAGCTCTGAAAATTGTTCTACCTGTTCCCTTTCAGTGGTTCTTTTTCCAGCCTTGGGTAGTTCCCTTATATGCAAGTGCTGATCAACACTGAGCATGAGAGTTGGGGTGTACCCTCTGCAGAGCTTCAGGGCTCTCTTCTTTGGCACTGCAGTACTCTCTCCTCCCTGGTACTGTCCTGTAAAATCTAGTCACCTTGGCTTCCCCAACTCTGTCCCTCAACAGGGAGACCACCTCACTTATTTCTCCTCTCAGAGATCATTGTCCCGCACAGCTTGTTGTCCAGGTTCTGAAAACTAATTTTTCATATATTTATCTGCGTTTTTAGTTATTTCATCATAGCCAACAGTGGCATCCTAAAAGTCAATATATTTTAGGACTCTTAAGTGAGAAGAATGGTTTCCAACTTTCTATTAGTATATCCTTAAAATGTTTAATGTACAGTATTTAAAGGCATTTGTATAAACAATTGAAATCTTTCTTTGGGGAAATTAAAACAACAAAACTTGATTGCATATCATGATTTCATATTTTGCAGATGTTAATATTTAATTATACGCAGAGCCATTTAGCTTAAGTGCATTAATGTAACTCATTTAAAAGAGGCCAGTAATTGTCCTATTAACTCCTAGTCTGGCTGTTATCTGCTCTGCCCTGCTGGTAAGGCCAGAGGGGGACTTTTCTATTGGCACCCACAGAGATTGCTCTGATCTGTTGAAAATCCTGTTAAAATCTAATTACTTAGGAGAATCAGCCAGGGAATATCTAATGAGCTCTAGGAAACCCACTAGAAGAAATTCTGTGTTACTAACGTATGAAATGTCTTCTATCTTTCAATTATACTGGTACCACATGAACATAATTGCTGCCTTATGAAATGTGGTTCTTGTTTGTTGCTTTTTAATTGTGTCATAAATTTTTTGATCATTTGAAAATAACTTAATTTGCCATGGAGGAGAAATGGTGGTATAAAGTTTAAATATGTATAGTTTATTTCCTCAGCAATATTTGATAACTTGTTATCAAATGCTTAAAAAATATATACATTATTTAGTGAAACCATTACACAGGTGTGAAATACTTGATGACAAAAGACCTTAAATTTTTAGTCTACAATGAAAAACGTGTTCATACTCTTAGCAATCATATTTAAAATATTGTCAAAAGAAACTGATTGCTTAAAATGAAAATTTATTTGTCTCACTTATTTTGGAAGTATATATTTGAGAGTCTTAGTGTATAGTGTATATTCCCTCCTCTCTTTAACAATTAGCAATATGTATTTTTTTCATATCCAACCCTTCTTTGTATTTCAACTTTGTTGACTTTCCACTTCTCTGTGTTTAAGACTTTGGTTTCTTAAAATTGGATGGTTGTTATGACTATGGGCTTTGGATTCAGATAAATGGAGGTATTGAAATCCTGGTTTTTCTATTTACAAAAAAGTTCTTCATCTTCTGAGTCTCAGTTTCCATTTCTATACAATGGGGACACTAATTAATATGCCTAGTATTGCATAACATTGTTTTGAGGATTTTTGTGAATTAAAGCACATAAAGTGCTTAATACAGTACCATGCATGTTGTAACTGCTTAAGAGATGGTAGTTATTATTTTTGAAGACTAATTAAAATTTGGAATATGAAAGAATTGTGATATCTAAGATTCATTAAAAACTAATGTAGGGTGAATTTCTATTATCCTAATGTATTTCTATCACCATGTTCATATTAAATTTGTTGAAAAAATTAAAAGGGGTCTATTTTTAGTACCTTGTCAGTGAACTTCATTCCAAAATTTATCAAGTTTTTAGCCAATGTGTCATTTTATAACATGGATTGATTTCAGCAGATGACACCAGAAACAAAATGTGGTTTGGTGATACATTACTTAGAAAAATACCTGTCTTAGTGATAAATTATTATTGGAATATTATATAAGATTTTAATGATTGAGGAGAAAAAAAGACTATTACATATTATTTCAACAATTAACAATGTAACTATTATTTAAAATTATTATCTGGCCTATAGAACTGTGGCAGTTGAAATGCTTAAATTGACAGGGCTTTTATTTTCAGTCATTGGATAACATGTTAAAATTTTCTCTTTTTCCTAAAATATCGGTTAAAATATTTTTTAATTTGACTTTATGGAAGTTGATATACAAGTAGCCTTATAAAATGATTCTTGTGTATTATAATTGGACAAGGATATAGAATTATTATATCACATTTTCACTTAAAATAGGCTCTTTTGTACTTAAAATTTTTTTCTTGTATAATTCATTAATTCTTATAGCAATTTTATGAAGGAACCATACAATACTGTATTTGTAGGCAATAAAGGGAAACAATTTTTTTATACATACAGCTCTGATTATATTTCTAATAAAAAAGATATACATACAAAGTATAACACAAATTAATATCTTTCAATACAAGAATATTTAAATATTTCAAGTAATTTGCTAATATTTTGTTAATGTAATTCTGTACATGGATTTGATTTTTTTGAAAAACTTTGATATAGAGATAATGGTGCTATTCAGATGTTAGAATTGATGAAATTATGATGACTTGCGTTATTTGTTCAAGTTTATATATAATAAATAAGCAGAAACTTATTGTTTCTGTCAGAAATTATTATGCTATAATTAAGGACCAAATACCAACTAATTTAATTTGTTCGCTCAACAAATATTTATTGAGAGCTTATTATTTGCCAGAGTGGAAATGTAATGTTGAATAAGGCAGGCAGGGAAGAAGAATTAGCAGATTCATTATTAAAGCTAATATTTTGCCACAATGTCAGTTCATGAAACTGTTCACTTAGCTGAAGTCCCTGACAGAAAGTGCTTTGATTGTTGATGTTAGCATATGAAACTAGTAGCTAAGCCTGGCTTTGCTGGGGAATTCATACACGTAACTTGATTGTTAGCACATCTTCATTAACCAGTTTCTGTTCATAACAGAAACAAATACACTGTACTTCACTTTGATAATAGAAGTAAAAATGAGAAAAAAGTAGTCTTACATCTTTCCCTGTGTCTTTGCAAGGTTAAGCTCTCAGCTTGGCAAACTTCAAACTTTCAAATCTCTGTAAAGCGTGTGACATCACTCCCCCAACAACCCCTGTCCTTCCTGCCTCTCCCCATACACACACTTTTACAATTTATCCTGGCATGTGGTAAGTGCTCAATGAGTTGTTATTGATTTAGTATAATTAATAATTGTTATTCTAGTAGGTTATATTCCTAGTTCTGTTGTTGATTCCTCTGAATAATCTTACATAAAGACAACTCGCGGGACTGCTTTATTTTCCTATATGAAAATGAACACTGTTTTCCAAAAACCTGATTAAAATATACTAAGGCTTGTGAGTTAATAGTTTGAATTATATGAAATCGTAATATTTAATCATTTTTTTTGACCTACAAAAATAAAAGTTTCATCTTATTCAACCTAATATTTTTTTCTAAGCTGTTTTAACTTGACCAAAAATATTATAAAATTATCAAAATAATCACAACTCCAAATATGTTAATTATATCACTACTTATGGTTTTCTTTCTACCTCTCTATTTCACCATGATTGCTGATTTTGGCCTTAATTTCTTCACTAAATGATATTTTATTACAAAAAATTAATTACATAATATACCTGTCACTTCAAATACTAAATTATATATTTTTGAATATTAATGAGCCTAGAATCCAATTGGGTAGACCTAAAAAGCAGTATTATTTGACTTTAAGGACTTTCACTTATTAGGAGATAGTGGTTAGTATTTCATTTCTAAATGTAGTGACAATTTTTAAAAATATCAGTTTGATGTTAGAAAGTACATATAAGACTAACTTTTATTGTTTCTGATGAATTGAAAAGTTTCATTAGTCTATAATTTTAAAATTATTATTGTGTTTACTCTGAAAACTAAAAATTTAAGCCCTGGTCCACTAATTTCTGATTTATTCAGATAATGCTGTGAATTAACTGTAATCTTCACAAAATATAGTTAAGACAAAATAATGTTTTCTTTAGAAATTATATTTTATCTCTGAAGAATCCAGGATATTCTAAAAGTTATCTTTTTTCAGAGATGCTACAGATGACCTTTTTTTTTCTTTTTTTAAATATAAAGCAACCCCACTGAATGAGCTAAAGCACTCCTAAGGTAATGCCTGAGCTTCCCTGTGTTTCACATTATTTAAGGAAAAGTAACATAATTTAATTTACCTAACATGGGAAATCTGGAAGAGAGAGATGTAGCCTGGCTTTTAATGCAAATACCATGGAGCCCTTACTTAGTTAATCCAGGAGCCTTAAGCAAATAAATGAGTGATCCCCAAATCTGAGGCCTGTGAAAAGACCTTCATTGATTGGCAGCAAAATGAGAAAAATAAGGACAGTATACATTTTTCATAAAGCTAAATTTATTGGATTGAAAGAACTGTTTATGTTCTTTTATATATACATATATATATTTAAATATAGCCTATCTTTTTTTAAAGATTTATTTTATTGCTTGAGAAAAGGTGAGAGAGAGAGAATGAAAGGGGGAGGGTCCAGAGCAGTCTCCATAGTTGTTCATCATTAATTGTGACATGGTTTCATTCCACTCAGGTGTCTGTGAGGCGGTGCAGGGTGGGAACCAAACTGGGGGCCTCCCACATGGGAGGTGAGAACCTTTACCGCCATCCTGGCGGTTACCAGTTGTGCTGCAGTTCAGCATGTGGGTTTGGGGCTGGGATTCGATCCCCAGATCTCACAGTTGTAAGGCAAGTGTTCAACCACTTGAGCTATACTGGCATCCCACTATCTTTTTATTTATTTATTTTTTAAAAAAGATTTATTTTATTGTTTTTGACAGACAGAAAGAAGCGGGAGGGCCCAGGGCTGTCTCCATAGTTGTAGGTCATCAGTTTCCAACATGGTTTCATTCCACACAGGTGGGCGGGGGTCATGCAGGACGGGAACTGGGCTGGGGGCCTCCCGCATGGGAGGCACGCCCCAGTTCAGCATATGGGTCTACACAGGCCAGGGCGGGGATTCGATTCTCGGTACCCCGGGCTGCAAAGCGAGTGCTTAACCAGTTGAGCCATCCCGGCTTTCCCCATCACTATATTTTTAAAGAAAACTTTTTTAGAGCAATTTTAGGTTCATAGAAAAATTAAGAAGGTACCGGAGGTTTCCCATGTGCCCCCTGTGCCCACACATGCATAGTCTCCCCCATTAGCAACATCCCCCATCAGAGTGATACATGTGTTACAACTGATGAACCTACATCGACACATTATTAACACCCAGAGTCCATAGTTTACATTATGGTTCACACTTGGTATTGTATTATACATTCTATGGGTTTGGACAAATGTATAATGACATATATTCACCCTTAAAGCATAATACATAGTAATTTTAGTGCCCTAAAATTCCTCTGTGCTCCACCTATTCATCTCTCCTTTCCTCCCCTCTCCCTCAACCACTAATCTTTTTACTATCTTCATAGTTTTGCCTTTTCCAGAATGCAAATATAGTTGAAATAATGCAGTATGCAGTCTTTTCAGATTGGCTTTATTCACTTAGTAATATTCATTTAAGTTTCCTTCATGCAGAGGCTATTTTTTATGAAATTATAGTCCATGATTATTTTTAGTGTTTTATTTGTTAAAACAAATAGTTAGTAGTCCTATGTGACTCCCCCAAATATATTTGAAATGTCTTTGAAATTTAAAAATCTTGGAAACATCTATTTTATGTATGTTTTCTGACCTGTTCAATGGAGGTAATAATTTTTATTTCATTGGATTAGTGTGAAGATTAAATGAAACATATAGGTGTAAGTCAAGCTTGTCCAACCCGGGGGGCTGCAGGCCACATGTAGCCTAAGAAGGCTTTGAGTGTGGTCCAACATGAATTTGTAAACTTTCTTAAAATGTTATGAGATGTTTTTTACAATTTTTTTTTTAGATTATCAGCTGTTACTAGTGTGTGGCCCAAGGCAATTTTTCTCCCAATGTGGCTCAGGGAAGCCAAAAGATTGGACACCCCTGGTGTATGTACTTGGGATAGTCCCTGACACTCTACGATGCTTCCAGCTTTAGTCCAATTTGGGCTATAGGCCCAGGTTTCAGTCAGTTTTTCTTTGTGAAGAGGGAAAATAGTAAGTTCAGATTAGGACATTACTTGGCACATAATAGATGTCAAATAAATATTTTTTGAGTCCATGGGACACTGAAGTAGAAGAGTATTCTAAGCAGGTAGGTATGAGAGTTAGGAGTTTTATCTAGAATGAGCTCTAGATAGAAAATCATTTGCACATGGCTGTAACTGAAGTCAGGGATGTATGAAGACAAGAGGACCTGGGATGCACTATAATGAATTTAGAGTCTGTTGTCTCCCTAACATATATGCAAAGGAAGCACAAAGGTCAGGAGATTTTACATTATTCTCATAGCAGCTGTTTCTATCACACTCTTCTTAATTTGAGCTGGGGGTGGTGGTGATGGTGGGGGTGAATGGGGCTTTCTATCCTGGATAGTATTAGAGTCTTTGGACTCTTCTTGTTAAATCTTTAATTCCAGAGCTAGAACCTCTTTTTCTACGAGGCCTCAGACAGTCTGGGTGCTATTGGCACTAAAGATAATCCTTTAGGGCCAGAACTAAGAGATTGTTTAGGGGCTTTTGAATAAAGTTGCGTTATCTCTGGGATGCTGGAATGGCTCAGTGGAATGGCTTGCCTTGTAGCCCTGAGGTCCAAGGATTGAGTACCGGCCCTCACCTGTGCAGACCCATATGCTGAACTGGGGCATGCTTCCCATGTCCAGTTCCTGCTCTGCACAGCCCTGGGCTCACCTGTGTGGAATGAAACTATTTTGAAAACTAATGACGTACAACTATGAAGACTATTCTGGGCTCTCCCCCTTCTCTCTGTCTCTCTGTCTCTTTCTGTCAAAACAATAAAATAAATCTTAAAAAAAAGAAAAAAAGCTGGGTTATTCCTGGATAATAAGTATATCTTCTCTGAAGAATGGTCTACTCTATTAGAGAAGCATGCCCTCTTTGACAGATCATGCAGCTTGAGAAAAGATGCAGTGGGAAGATAAGGGAGAAAGGAAACCATAGCTTAGCCACCCAGAACTAATGAAGCCACTCTGGCAATCAATGGAATGACAGATGTTGCAGCCATATCATTCTCACACCCAACAGAGATGTATGGTTTTCTTACCCCTTTGTAAAAAGGGACAGCCAGAAAAACCTTTGTGCAGCCTGGTCTTTGTTATCATCTATTTGGATATTAGTAGGATTTGTCTCTGTTTTTGGTACCCTCCCCATTTCATCCCAAGAGATACATTTACTTCACAAACCCCATTCTCATGTGCTGGGTCATTCTGTCCACTTGAATAGTTCTAAAGTTTTCTTGGCTTAATTTTAATTTATGGACTTTCTGTTATTGAGACTGGGCCTCAGCTAAGTTGTGAAGTTAGCAAAGTTCATTGTCTATAGTTCTGGGACTCTTTTTGTGGTCCTCACTCCCTGGCTCCCTGATGCTCATAAGAGCCTGGATCTTTTGGTCGAGTTCTTGTGGTCATAGGCTATAAAAACTCTTTCTGTGTCTTAGATATGTGATATAATTTGTCCATGAACTTAAAACCCCAAGCTTGTGCTATGGGGATGTGTGATGCTCAAATTTATTCTACTTGTGTAATGTAGGAGTTGTAATCTGAGAAATAATTCAGGGTCATTGGGGCCATTGGGAGAACATGTTTGCAGTAATGAGCTTGAAAATGCTGTGTATCTTTCACACTTACACAATCCATAGCACCTATGACTGCTATTGAATGAATAAACTCCTTTGAAAATGGAATAGAAAAAAATTACAAACTATATAAAGAAAAAACCACCATGGGGGAGAGTCAGCAGATACAGCAATGGAAGTATCACCCTAAGAATAAAAAATAATGGAATAACTTGAAAGAAATTGTAAAATTTTTGTGTTCATAGTTATTTAAAAAAGAAAATAGGGGAATCCCGGATGGCTCAGCAGGTTAAGCGCTTTGCAGCCCTGCAGACAGAGGATCGAATCCTGGACCCAGCCCATGTGAACTTGGTGTGCTTCCCATTTGGAAGGCCCTTAGTTTGGTTCTTGCCCCCTGGTTCAGCCCATGGCTCAAGGGGGCGTGACTCCCATGCGGGAGGCCCCTGGCCCAGTTCCTGCCCTGCCTGGCCCCATGCCCACCTGTGTGGAACAAAAAACCATGTCAAAAACTGATGACATACAACTATAGAGACTTCTCTGGGCCCTCTTCCTTCTCTCTGTCTCTGTCTCTCTCTCTGTGTCAAAAACAATAAAATATAATTAAAAAAAAAATAGAAGCCATACTGAAGTGAGAGCATTGTATAAAAATATAAGCAGGTAACAAAATATGTACAAGATCTATATGAGGAAAACTACAAAACTCTGACAGAAGCAGAACTAATAAATGAATTGAGAAATGCTGTAGGATACAAAATCAGACGTCAATTGGATTTTCATACACTAACAATGAACAATCAAAAAGGAAATTAAGAAAATAATTTTATTTATGGTAGCATCAAAAATAATCAAATACTTAGGAATAAGCCTAACCAAGGATATGAAAGACTTGTACACTAAAAACTGTAAAACATTGCTGAAAGAAATTAAAGATAAATAAGTGGAAAAACATCCTGTGCTCATGGTGGCTTGGGAGATTTAATATTGTTATGATATTCGTTCCACCCAAAGCAACCTACATATTTAATGCAATCACTATTGAAATCCTGATAACATTTTTTGCAGATGTAGAAAAACTCACCATAAAACTCATCATATGGGATCTCAAGAGATTCCAAATAGCTAAAACAATTTTGAAAGAGAAGAACAAAGTTGGAGGATTCACATATCCTGATTTCAAAACATATTATAAAGCCACAGTAATCAAAACAGTGCGGTACTGTCATAAAGACAGACAAACAGACCAATGGCATAGAATAGACAGCTCAGAAATGACCCTAATATATACAGTAAATGATTTTCAAAAGGATGCCGAGACCCCTCAATGGAGAAAAGACAATCTTTTCAACAAATGGTGTCTGAAAAACTGGATATTCACATGCAAAAGAATGAAGTCCAATTTTTTTAATACCATATGCAATAATTAATTCAAAATAAATTAAAGACCTAAATATAAAACTTTAAACTATAAAAGTTCTAGAAGACAACATAGGGGGAAATCTTCATGACATTTGACTTGGCAATGTTTTCTTGGGTATGATACCAAAAGCACAGGCAACAAAAGCAAATATAGACAAGTGGGACTACATTAAATCTAAAAAAATAATCTTTTATGCTTAAAGGATATATTCAACAGAGTGGAAAGACAACTTATGAAATGGAAGAAAATATTTGAAAACATATATCTGATCAGATTAATGTCCAGAACATAAAAGGGACTTCTACAACTCAACAACAATAAAAATATCAAACATCCTGATTAAAAAGTGAGCAAAGAACTTGAATAGATACTTTTCCAAAGAAAATATACTAATAGTCAACAAGCATATGAAAAGACACACTATCACTAATTATCAGAGAAATGCAAATCAAAACTATGAGATATCACTTCACACCCTTTTTAATCATAACCATAATTAAAAAAAATAGAAAATAATAGTTGGCAAGGATGTAGAGAAAAAATTGGAACCCTTGGCACTTTTGTTTGCACTGCCTAATGGTACAGCCACTATGGAAAACAGCATTGAAGTTCCTCAAAAACAAAAGACAAAAAACCCAAACAAACAAAAAAACAATAACTAGAACTACCACATAATTCAGGAGTCCTACTTTTGTGTATATACCCAAAATAATGAATGGATAAAGAAAATATGGTACATACATATAATAGAATATTATTTAGCCTTGAAAGGAAGGACATTCTTACTCATGTTATTAATACAATGTGGATGAACCTTGAGGACATTATGTTTGATGAAATAATCCAGTTAAAAGAAGACAAATACTGTATGATTCTACTTGTCAAATTCACTATCAACTTGTCAAAAAAGTTGTCAAATTCTTAGAAAAGAAAGTAGAATGGTGTTACCATGGTCTTGGAGAAGGAAGAAAAGGGAGTTATTGTTTAATGTGTTTAAAGTTTCAGATTTGTAAGATAAAAAAGTTCTGGAGATCTGTTTTATAATAACATGAATCTATTTAATATTATTGAACTGTACATTTAAAATGGTTAAGATAGTTAAAATAAAACAAAAAACACTAATTACCGTATTTTCTGGCGTATAAGATGACCAGGCGTATAAGACGACCCCCGAATTTTACAGTTAAAACATAGGTTTAGGCCTATATTCGCTGTATAAGACTACCCCCCACTTCCGAGGCTGTAGTCTTATACAGCGAATATAGGCCTAAACCTATGTTTTAACTGTAAAATTAGGGGGTCGTCTTATACGCCGGAAAATACGGTAACTAAAAAAAGAAAGAATTTATGTTAATATGTTGAAATAATATTTAGTATGTATAGGTTTTTTATATTATTCTGTGAACTTTCCATATGTTTGAAATATTTTACAATAGAAATGTGATTTATTGCTTTTAAACATTAAATAAAAAATAACTAAATAGAGAGGTAGTCCATATTTTTTGTTAGGAAGACTCAATAAATATTGTCAAGATGTTAGTTCTTCTTAATCTATAGACTCAGTGCAAACCCAGTAAAAATACCAACAAGTTAGTTATTTTGTGAATATTGACAGACCGAGTCTAAAGTTATTATGGACATATAAAAGACCCAGAATAGCCAACACAATATTGAAGGAGCAGAACAAAGTCAGAGGACTAATACTATATGACTTCAAGACTTGCTATAAAGCTGCAGCAATCAAGAAAGTGTGGTGCTGGTGAAAGAATGGACAGATAGGTCAATGAAACAGAATAGAGAACCCAGAAATAGACCCACTTAAATTAGTCAACTGATTTTTGACAAAGAAACAAAGGCAATACAATGAAGCAACCATAGTCTTTTCAATAAATGATGCCAGAACAACTGGACATACAGAAAAAAAATAGATGTAGATATAGGCCTTATACCCTTCAAAAAAAAAAAAAAAAACCCAAAAAACTCAAAATGGATCACAAACCAAAATAGAAAATGCAAAACTAACATAGATGAAATCTATATGACCTTGGGTATGATGATGACTTTTTAATTACAACACTAAAAGCATGATCAATAAAAGAAATAGGGGAAGCTGGGATGGCTCAGTGGGTTAAGAGCTTACTTTGCAGTGCTGGGGACCGAGGATCAAGTCCCAGCCCCGACCCGTGTGGAACCATGTGCTGAACTGGGGAGTTCCCCCAGTTCAGTTCTCACGGGGTGAGACCCTGGCCCAGTTCCTGCTCTGTGCAGCCCCGTGCCCACCTGTGGAATGAAACTATGGAAAAAACCAATGATGTGCAACTATGGAGACTGTTATGGGCCCAACCCCTTCTCTCTGTCTCTCTCTGTCTCTCTCTCTGTCAAAAACAATAAAAATAAATCTTTAAATGATGTACATCTATGGAGACTGCTCTAGGTCTTTTTCCCTTGTCTGTGTGCCTCTCCTCTCTCTCTCACATTCTCACAAACAGTAAAATAAATCTTTAAAAAAATAAAAGAATAAATAAAAGAAATAATTGATAAGCTGGACTTCATTAAATTTAGAAGTTTGCACTGACATATCTGATAAAGAACTGTTAATCAAAATATACAAAGAACTTCTAAAACTCAACAATAAGAAAAGGAATAACCCAATAAAAAATGAGCAAAAGACCCTCACCAAAGAAGAGATACAGATGGAAAATAAGCATATTTAAAGATGCTCCACGTAACAGGTATGTTATCAGAGAAATGCAAATTAAAAAAATAAGATACCAGGGAAGCTGGGATGGCTCAGCAGGTTGAGTGCTAGCTTTGTAGCCCTGGGGTCCAAGGATCGAGTCCTGGTCCCGTCCCCAATCTGCGTGGACCCACATGTGGAACTGGGGCATGCTTCCCATGAGGGAGGTCCCCGGCCCAGTTCCCGCCCTGTGCAGCCCCAATCCACCAGTGTGGAATGAAACCATGTCGAAAACTGATGATGTACAGCTATGGAGACTGCTCTGGGCTCTCTCCCTTTTCTCTGTCTCTCTCTGTCTCTCTTTGTCAAAACAATAAAAAAAAAAAAAAAGATACAACTACACTCCTATTAGAATGGCCAGAACACTGACACCATCAGATGCTGACAAGGATGTGTAGCAATGAGAACTCTCATTCCTTGTTGGGGGAATGCAAAATGGTACAGCCACTTTGGAAGACAGTTCGGCAGTTTCTTACAAAACTAAATATGGTATTACCATGTGATCCAGCAATCAACTTCTTGGTGTTTACCCAAATGAGCTGAATGCCTATGTTCACACAAAACCCTGCACACAGATTTTACAGCAAATTTCTTTATTATTGTGAAAACTTGAAAGCAACCAAATTGTCTTTCAATAGGTGAATAGATAAATAAACTGTGGTACATCCAGATAATATAATATTTAGTGCTAAAAAAAAAAAAGCCATGGAGAAAACTTAAATGCATATTATTGAGTGAACAAAACCAATCTGAAAAATCATATTTACTACATGATTTCAACTATATGAAATTCTGATAAAAGCAAAACTATGGAGACAATAAAAGAATCTGGTTGCCAGAGGTAAGGGGGTTGGGAGGGATGAATAGGCAGAGAGCAGAGGATTTTTAGGGCAATGAAACGACTCTGTCTGATACTATGTACAATAACAAAAGTAAACTATGGTGGTTGGGTGACAATGATGAGTCAATGTAGGTTCATTGGTTGTAATAAATGTATCACTCTGGTGGGGCTATTGATAGTGGAAAAGGCTGTGAGTGTGGAAGGACAGAGTATATGGGAATTCTCTATACTTTCCTCTCAATTTTGCTGTGAACTTAAAACTGCTCGAGAAAATAGTTTTATTGCAAAAAAAAGCAAGTATTCTGAAAAAGAATATAGAGCCTATAGAAATGAAAAGCTGCATGCATGTTGTGGTAACCATTACCACAATACCACCAATATTGTTTTCTGGGCACGTGGGCACATGGACAGCTATGCGTCTCTGCCCACTTGTAATTGGACAGTACCATATGACCAGTTCTGGCTAATCGGCTCTGAGAGGAAGTCACTTTTAGTTTCAAAGTATTTAATTGCTGATATAAGAAACTCCAGTGCTTGTTTCCTTTTTGTTGACCAAGGAAACCACTCGTTTGAGGTAGTGAGGCTTCTGTCAGGCAAGGGGATGCATCGTGCCAACCTTGTCCCTCCTTCCCATTTCTTGTTTTCCAGGTGCTTTGCAGCTTGGGAAGGCCACACGATTCCTTTTGATCAACGAGATGTAAGGGAATGCCTGATGTAGGGTTTTAGAAAAGATTTTCTTCTTAGATAACATCAAAGAGCTTGATGAGGAGAAAGCCTTTTCCCCTTTCTTTTCTCCTTGGAACAATGGTGTGAGGATGTTCTATTTGGAACTGTGACACCTCTCTCTTTTGACCAAGTATGAGGACCAAAGTCAGTGAGGCACAGAAAAGTAGCCTGTGTCCTTGATGACAACACTGAGCCACTGCTCTAAGCTTTAAATTTGGAAGTGTCCAACTTTCATTCAAACTTCTAGTCATGTGATCTAAGAGAAGTCTTTCTTGCTTAAGTCACCATGAATGAGGTATCCTGAAAGTTCACGTGTTTTCAAGCACACATGTAATATTTCAAAAAATGGACCCAGACTGGGCCAAAAGGAAGCCTAACATACTCCAAAGAATCCAAACCAGGGGAAGCTGGGATGGCTCAGTGGGTTAAGCGCTCACTTTGTAGCCCCGGGGACCGAGGATCGAATCCCGGCCCCGGCCCATGCGGACCCATATGCTGAACTGGAGAGTGCCCCCAGTTCAGTTCTCACTGGGGTGAGACCCCGGCCCAGTTCCTGCCCTGTGCCCACCTGTGGAATTGAACTATGTGGAAAAACCAGTGATGTGCAACTATGGAGACTGCTCTGGGCTCTCCCCCCTCTCTCTGCCTCTGTATCTCTCGCTCTCTCTCTCTCTTTCTCTCTCTCTCTCTCTGTCAAAAACAATAAAAATAAATCTTTTTAAAAAAAGGAAAAAAAAGAATCCAAACCATACAAAACACACTTTCTAGTAATTATAATAAACATAATAATATAATGTAATAATTATATTTTTTCTCATCAAGCTCTTTTATTTTACCTAAGAAGAAAAACTTTTCCTAAAGCTTATCTCAAGCTGCAAGGCAACTGGAAAACAAGAATACAGAAAAGATAACAAGGTAGGCATGATGCATCCTCTTGAATAACAGAAGCTTCACTACCTCAAATATAATAATATAATATATAATATAATAAATATTTATATTATATCATATGTATTATATTATAAAATAAATATCATAAGATAGTTTAAAAATTCTTAAATTTTGAAATCTAAAAAACATTTTCAAACTCATAGATCTAAGAAAAAATTTTAAAAGATTTATTTTATTGTTTTTGACAGAGTTAGGGACAGCAAGAAGGGGGAGGGCCCAGGGCAGTCTCCATAGTTGTACATGATCAGTTTTTTGACATGGTTTTGTCCCACACTGGTGGGCGGGGGCCACCCAGGGTGGGAACTGGGCTGGGGGCCTTTCACATGGGAGACACTCCCCAGTTCAGCATATGGGTCCACAGGGCCAGAGCCAGGATTCAATCCTCGGTCCCCAGGCCTACAAAGCAAGTGCTTAACCCACTGAGCCATCCCAGTTTCCCCTAAGAAAAAATTTTGATAGAAACTATGGAATTTTTTTTTTGCCAGAGAGAGAGAGAGACAGAAAGAAGGGGGAGGGTCCCAGAGCAGTCTCCATAGGTGGGTGTGGGGCAGGCCAGGGGCCCCCTGCATGGGCCCCAGCAAGAACTGGACTGGGGGTACACCCCAGTTCCGCATTTGGGTCCATCTGTGTCTGGGCCGGGATTCGATCCTTGGACCCTGGGGCTGCAGAGAGTGCTCAACCCCCTGAGCCATCCCAGCTTTCCTGGAATGTTTTGATAACAGTGAAAGCACTATATATCAAAACATACAGCAGTACAAACATATATAAAGGAGGATTTATAGCTTTTATATTAAGTGCACATTTTAGCAATTAAGAAATATTAAACATTAATGAATTAGAGACACTGGAACAGTGGTTGCCAAGGGCCAGGGGCAGGATGATGCAATAAGTTCTGGAGATAGATGAGGGTGATGGCTATACAGCAATGTGCATGTACTTAATGCCATTACTCTGTACACTTAAAAGTGATTAAAATAATGAATTTTGTGTTATGTATATTTTACCATGAAACATTTTCTAAATAATGAACTAATGATCCAGTTCAATAAGTTAGAATCAAAATAAACCCCCCAAAAGAAAAAGAAAAAAATGATAATATTAAAAAGAAACTTAAATAATAAAAATAGAGAAAATGTACAGAGTGAAAGATAGTCCTTCGAATGGAACAATGAGAGATTTAATAAGAGAAAAAAGGTAACAAGCATGATAAAGAAAAGAATGGTGTATTGCGTCCATACGTTCAGGGGTGTCTAGTACGATGAGGACTGTCAGGTGTTCTGTGAATGAACAAGGAGTATGGAATGGCAAGGGCAGTCTCAACAGAGTAGTAAGGCCAGGAGCTTCCTTCATTTTTGAAATGAGTAAGTTGGTTAAGAATTAGAAACATTGAGCATAGATAATTCCTTCATGAAACTTGATTGTGAAGAAAAGGACAGTGTGAGAGAATACCAACTAGAGGGGGAAATAATAGCACTGATATTCACGGCTGAGAGATTTTTCTGCAATGGTGTTCAGCAATCTTTGTTAAAAGAAAGAAAGACATTGGTGTGGAATAATGTTTGAAGGTGCCTGCCCTGCTCCAAGTCTCTGCTCATGATTCAGCAGCCATATATATATCGTGTGAACTTATCTTTCCTGGCCACAGATGATTAGTGGGGGCAGTGTGATCATGTTTTTCCTTCTCAACAATTTGTCCGAGGAGACAGAGATTGTACTGTTGGTGGGCAGTGAACCTTTATGAAATAGACACGAGGCTGGCAGCCATACAGGGCTTTGTGCACCTAGAGGAAGCTTGTTGAGAGAAGATTGGTT
>PVKE010018827.1:0-29107 GCA_004027555.1 Craseonycteris thonglongyai
TTTGTAGCTTATAATTTGTCATTAATGCAAGAAAGCCTAATAATTTACATATATATTAGATATATAAATAAAATACAAATTATATACATGTATATACACTCATACATATTATCCCATAACCATAATAGTTATTTTTAAATAACCTATTATTATTATTATAACCTATTATTTTTTAAAATGAGTAATTAGTTTTATTTAACATATTTCTTTGGCTGATAAAATTTTACAGACTGATTTAAAATATCTATTAATTTAAAGTAGGTCATTGAAAAATTTAGGAAAAACTTAAAATATTGCTTCATAATGGCTTAAGTATACAACTGAATTATAATCAGCATAATAATATAACTATAAAACAACACAGCTGTATAAATTTTTAGAGGGCCCACTGAAAGCAGCGTGTATTTTCCCTCCATTGTTTGGAATTTTTCAGAATACCCAAGGGGATAATCAGCCCTTTATTAAATTTGAAAGTTTCCCTGATGTGTAGGAGTGCTTGAATCTACTTTTTCATATGAAAATATTCACTACTTAATCACAATTTTTTACCATTGTCTGACATGGTCAGATCTAAATACAGGCATTCCTTAAGAGATGTGGGTTCAGTTCCAGATTACTGCAAGAACGTGAATATCACAAGAAAGTGAATCATGTAAATTTTCTGGTTTCCCACTGCATATAAAAGTTGTGGTTGAACTATACTGCAGTCTTAAGTGCTCAATAGCATTATGCCTAAAAAAATGCACATACCTTAATTAAAAAACACTTTATTGGTAAAAAATGTTAAACATCATCAGAGCCTTCAGGAAATTATATTTTTACTACTGGAGAATCTTGCTTCAATGTTAATGGCTGATGATAAATCAGGATGGTAGTTGCTAAAGTTTGAGGTGGCTATGGCAATTTCTTCACATTAGACAATAAAGTTTGCCATATGGATTGACTCCTTCTTTCATTAACAATTTCTCTGCAGTGTACAATGCTATTTGATAACATTTTTCCCATGGCAGAATACCATTCAAAATTGGGAGTTAATCCTCTCAAATCCTGGTCCTACTTTATCAACTAAGTTTATGGAATGTACTAAATCCACTTTTGTCATTTTAATAATCCTTATATCTTCCCTAGAAGTAGATTCCATCTTAACAAACCTCTTTCTTTGCTCATCCATAAGAAGCAACTCCTCATTCATTAAAATTTTATCATGACATTACAACAATTTAGTCATATCATCAGGTACCACTTCTAATTATAGTTCTCTTGCTATTTCTACCACAACTGCAGTTACTTCTTCCACTGAAGTACATCTCCATCAGAGCTCTTGGGTGACCAGATGCACTGTCAATGAGGAGTAATATTTTGAAAGATTTTTTTTTTCTGAGTAGTAGGTTTCAATATTGGTCTTAAAATACTCAATATACCACTCTGTAAACAAATATGATGTCACCCAGGCTTTTTTGTCCCATATATACTCATAGAGCACAGAGTAGATTTAGCATAATTATTAAGGACCTTAGCAGTTTCTGAATGGTAAAAGAGCATGGACATCAACTTAAAGTAACCAGCTGCATTAACCCCTAATAAAAGAGTCAACCTGTCCTTTGAAGCCTGGAATCTGGGCACTGACTACTCCTCTTGTGATATAGAAATCCTATACGTCTTAGATTATAAGGCTGTTTTGTTTACATTGTTGGTCTACTGATTTGCCTACCATCTGTTCTTTATTATAGCCACCTTCATTAATTGTCTTAACTAGAGCTTCTAGATGTGATGAAGTTTCTCCATCAGCACTTGCTGCTTCACCTTGCACTTTTATGTTATAGAGACAGCTTCTTTCCTTAAACCTGATGAACTCAATTGGGCTAGCTTCAAACCATTCTTCTGTAGCTTCCTCATCTCTCTGGGCCTTTATAAATAGTTGAAGAGAATTAGTGCTTTGCTCTGAATTAGGCTGTTGGCTTAAGGGAATGTTGTGGCTGGTTTACCTTCTATCCAGGCTACTTAAACTTCGTCCAGTTTAGTAATAAAGGCTGTTTTACTTTCCTATGAATTCATGTATTTATTGAGGTAGCAGTTTTAATTTCCTTCAAATAATTCCTTTACATTGACAACTTGGTTAACTGTTTTGTGTTTTCAGCCTGTCTCAGCTTCAGATATGGTACCCTCGCTAAGCATAATTATGTTTAGCTTTTGATTTAAAGTGAGAGGTGTGCAACTCTTCCTTTTACTTGTGAGCCACTATGGGATTATTAATTGGCTTAATGTTAATGTTGCTGTGTCTCAAGGAATAGAAAAGCCCAAGGAGAGGAAGAGCTATGGGGGATGAGCCAGTTGGTGAAGTAATGAGAACACACACATTTATTAAATTTACCACTTTATATGGGTATGATTCATGGTGCCGCAGTACAATGACAAGAGTAACATCAAATACACTGATTATAGATCACCATAACAAATTAATAATAATGGAAAATTTTGGACTGTTTAAAGAACTACCAAAAATGGGACACAGGACCATAAAGTGAGCAGAAGCTGTTGGGAAAATGGTGCTGACAGACAAATTAGAGGTAAGGTTGCCAAAAACTTTCAATTTGGAAAAAAAACACAATCTCTGTAAAGCACAGTAAAGTGAAACATATTAAAATGAGGTGTGCCTGTATTTAGTGAAATAATTCTTGATATTAAAGATGAGTATGGGCTTTCTAACCTTTAAGAAAATATATATTGGTCCAATCAAACATATCTTTTTTATTTTTATTTTCTCATTTAACATTTTTTTTGCATTTTTTTATTCTTAAATTTATTAAGGTCAGTTTGGTTAGTAAAAATTACATAGGTTCCAGGTGTATAATTCTACAGTATTTCATCTATGTGTTAACAATATGTGTTTACCACCCATAGTCTTTTTTAATTGACAAATTTTCTCCTAAAGACTTTGACGTTATTAGCAAATTCTTAGTAATAATGAGTCTTAACAATAAAATTTTTTTTTATATTTTATTCAATCATTGTATGTCCCTTTTAAAAATTGGAAAGCAAGCTTTCTTAGTAAACATTCAAAAAACATTTACATGATTGCTCTGTTGCACTGAAAACTACAATTTTTCCAATTGAGGAAGGTTTAGAAGGGATGCTCAAACACTGTTCATTTGTTCATGTGCTCATGAACATGATGGATGGATGAGTGAATTTGAATGTTCCAGGAACAAATCTGTGCCATATGAAAGACTGCACTATCCAAATCTATAACAAAAAAATGGAACTATATTTTCACATATTTTGGCTTTCCAAAACTAATGATAAATTAAGTGGTTTGCTTATACTTTATGTTTTCCATCTCCTTAAACATGATAAAGTAGAAACAAGGTTTAAATAAAAAAGTCTTGTATCTCCAAGGCAGACAGAAAAAGCTAAAAGAACCACGTGACTTCACTCATATGTGGAATATAAAAACCTGATGTCTAGGACATTAAAAGATGGCAAATTCTAAGATGAAAAATAAGGTAGGAAACTGAACAGAAAGTGTTGGAGTGTCACTAAGGTATTATTTAGAGTGTAAGAACTGGGGGAAACCAGGATGGCTCGGTGGGTTGAGTGCTCACTTTGCAGTCCTGGGGACCGAGGATCAAATCCCGGCCCAGGCCCTCGCTGACCCATATGGTGAACTGAGATGTGGCCCCCAGTTCAGTTATCACTGGGGTGAGCTTTCCATTTGGGAGGCCCCCAGTTTGGCCACCAGCCTTTGGAGGCATGCCTCCCACTGTGGAGAGCCTGGCCTGGTTCCTGCCCTGCACAGCAACCTGCCCACCTGTGTGAAATGAAACGATGTCGAAAACTAATGACGATGTGCAACTATGAAGACAGCTTTCAGCCCTTCCCCTTTTGTCTCTCTCTCTCTCTCTCTCTCTGTCTCTCTGTCAAAAACAATAAAATAAATCTTAGAGTACAGGAACTGACCACTGGTAAAAAGACACTATAGTAATTATTGGAAATATAAAAAGGAGTGAACCATGAAGAAATTGAAGGGAAGAGTATTCCAGACAGAAGAAAGAAGTGCAAATGACCTGAGTAGGGAATTTGCTAAACTATTTTTTAAGAAAAATGTATAACAAAAAAAAAAGAGTAGCTAAAACAGAAGAGTAGGTGGGTTCAAGGAGAGGTGACACAATCTGGGTTAAAGTCTTAACACAAGAACACCCAGGATGTTGTGCAGAGGCAGGGAGACCACCAATGCAATGTTTTCTTAAAATTTAGATAGTATATTGAAAAACGTGATGACAGTTGACCTTTAAGTTAATTTTAACTTTGTTCATTTTCATTTGGTTATCAGAAACACATCAGAATTTCATTTATAATTTGTATGCAATATATTGCTTGCTTTTATAGTTTGAAAATTTAAATTCACAGAAACCATTAAAATGAAGTGATAACCTATAAATTAATTCAAAATTATATAAAATTTGAGTAATCAGGATGTCAGAAAAATTGTGAAGTATGTCAACCATCAAACTATACTTAGTAATGTCTGTATATATGGATATACTAAAACTAAATAAATAAAGAGAAAAAAAGTACAAGTCTGTGTGTCTAATCCTGATACCACCGAGGTTTTTAAAGGCTTGAATCCTTTTCAGATCTAGTAGAACTATACAAAGTAATTGCTAAATGTTAATTTGTGTTGAAATTGTAGAACTAAGAACTCCTCACTTTAAACATGCGTCAAAGTATAATAATCATTTTAATTTGGAACAAGTTCAATGAATGTCAATATTTAACTAAGAGAATAGGAGAAAATATTGGTTAATTGAATGGTTATCTGATATTAAAAGAAAATTAAACTTTACAATCAACCTAGTTGGTTAAAAATACTGCTAAACAAATCTGAACCCTAAGATAGAACAACGTCATGTCGAGATGGATGCTAATTGAGAATAGAATGAAGCCACAAAGACTTATTAAGCCCTTTGTCAATGATATCAGAGACTTCTACTCTCAGTGAATTATAAAACCATAATCTATCTGTGGGTGGTGTGAATGATGTGTATGAATGAATTATTAATTTGGGAAACCTAGGCATTTCCAATAATTTGTAACTTTGATAATCATTTTATGGAATGCTTAAAATCTTCCTATTTGTATTATATGTAAAGAAAGCAAGACCTTAATGTAGTAAATAACTTAGCAAAGGTTAATTAATAACAAATATAGTTTAGCATCTAAATAAGTATTAACAGGTATTATGTGCTTCCCAGTTCACTAGGTTATCGCTCTTAGATAAGGGTGGCTTGGGGTAAGTTTAATTAAATAGTTGCCTGAAATAAGCTGATTAAAAATGAGTAATTGCTATAATAGCTAACAACAGATAGAACTGTTTTCAGTTATACAAGAACAAAGACCTGACTCATAAATTGATACTCATTGAAAGAAAAACAATACCGCTTTTTGGATTAAGTCTACCATTGCTAAATAGAAAATTCAAGTATTCAATATGCACATTCAGGAATTCCATAAACTAGTTTTGCTAACCTACATATAAAGTGATGTTAAAGACAATATCTACTTTTTTCAGCATCAACTTCATTCAAAATTGTTTCTTAATTCCTAAATTTTTCAAGATAGTAAAAAATTTCTGGCTGAGTATTAATTGTCACTTCTAACACTGCCATCCTTCTTTGGTAATCTCATCATTTTCTGTGTTCCTTGATGTACTAAAGAAATCAATATACCTGATAAAGCACCTGTTCATTTAAGATAAGTAAAATTATAGTTTATCAAAAAATAGAAACAACAAAAAATAATTACTTGCATTGGTTTAAAAAAAATACATCCAATTATAAACAGGTTTTTACAGGGAGGATAATATCAAACTTTCAGAGCAAAGTACAAACAAGAAAAAGGTCAGAACATTTTTTGTTACTACCTCATTATGCTGACTTTGGCCAAAGTTCCACAGAGCTAATTTAATGAAGGGATAATGATAGCTCATCCCTGCTCATTTTTTTTGCCCAGTCAACACAGCTAACTCAGTATTTATCAGAAATTCCTCTCTATTTTGAAAATTCAAATTTTAAATAATTATTTTTACATTTAATGCACAAGTGTGCAATTAACTAAGATTTTAACTAAATGATTTCAACATGTTACATAACATCCTTAGTACAATAAGATAATGATACCTACTTGAAGTTACTGTAAATTTTTAATTAATTAGGCCATGCAAAACTTGTGTCTAGTACATTGTAGAGCTCAGTAAATATTACTTATTTGCATAATTATTGCTAATAATGATAGTTCTTAGATACTGGTTTAAATGATTTATAGGTTGATGTGCTAGAGATTAGACTGGATAAGGAGATGAATTAGAATCATTTCCCACCTTAAAGGACTTACATTTTGGGACTAAACATTCCCATATAAATGACTTAGACACAGGGAAAAAATGATTCAAGTTATTTAGAGTTTTGTTGATCTACTTATTAAAATGTGATAAAATCTCAATCTCAGTACTCTGAAAATGTCGATTCAACTTCTTTTAGACTGTTTCATGTAGCAACATTATTTAAGTCTTTTAGTATTGATAGTGTCTTACATACAAATACAGCTTCCTTTCTCAAAGAAAATGCCACATTATTACATCCTGACATTTTTCTTGTTACCTTTTCTTTTTACCTATTTCTTGCATTCATGAGGACATTTGAAAGTGTGAACCCTGATAAACGCCAACCTTTATCCAAGTAAGCTTTATAGTGAATATTCAATATTATATACAAGTACAATGATATAATTAAAGTCAATACATAAACTGATGATGGAACTAGAGAGATGAATGATGTATGCAGGATATGTTCTGATAATACACAGTTAGAAATAGAAACAGAGGTATAGATCACCTCTCAGTTTTCCAGAGTTGGTCTGCATATGCCAAATGAGACCAAGTCCAGGCAGGAATATTCAGGCTTCCTGCTAAAATGTTGACAACTTGTTCCAAATTCAAACTTCAGATTCTCTCACCATAATCTATAAACATTGTGTTCCAAGAAAAAGGCCTGAAGGTAGTAGAGACCAGGCATTATAAACAAAAAAACAAAATCTCATGAAAAAACACAATAAATAAATAATGACTTTTGAAAATTATTTTTTAGTCAAATTGCATTTTGATGTAAATATCAGTATGGAAAACCATAAAATGTTACCTAAATCATGAAATGAACTAATCGGTCAAATAGATTGGTTTAGTATTACCCATCTGGATGCAAAAGAGATTGCCAATATCAACAATTCTGATTTTGAAGTAGTTGGTATGGAGCTGTTCATTCTGACAGTAATTGGCCAACATGCTCCACTGTAGTTAGAAACCACATTTTATTATAAAAGAATCACCATATCATCAGCACAGTATGATGAAGAGCATGCTTAATGTTTGGTTTCCTATACAAAAGGATATATTTTCATTTTATCTAAAAAAGTGCTTATGCATAAATTGAAATGAAGAATATTTAGGATATACTTCTGTTTTCTCTATTCAGTTTGCTCTACCAAACTCCCATTACTTCCAAAAATATTTTTAGTCTTGATTAAATGCTATCTAATTTTTCTGTTTATAAACATAATGCTCATATTTTTAAAAATCCATAAAGGTTTGAATCTTCTCAGTCCTCTCATCTTTCCTGTTTCCCTCTTCCTGTCCATCCCACTTTTCATTTCCTGTCATGTCTCTCTCCCCACTCCCCCCCCTTTTATTTTCCATTAAGGAATCATGTGTGGTCTTCTTAGGCATTTGTAAGAATTTTTAAAATTGTTTTTGAAATAGGTAACGTATTAATTTTATTAAGAGTTGCTATTGTACCTGAGGTGTCTTTTCAGAGATTTCTTGAACAGATGAGTAAAGGACTATAAAAAGTGCTAGAATGGTAGCAGGGAGACCAAAGGGGGTACTTTGACAGTATTTTAGGCCAGAAACAATAGGAACTGTGAGTGAGTTTGCAAGTTCCAATATTTTTTAGAAAAGTAATACTGTATAGTTGCTATAAAATACTGCCAACACACACGCGCACGTGTGCGCACACACACACACACACACACACACACACACACACACATCTGATTGTCACAGCATCCCTACTTCTAAGAAAGGAAAAAAAAAATGATCCTCTCTAAATTTCATCTAATGATTACATCTGCTATCTGGGGCAGTACAAAATAAATGATCATCATTTTCTGTCTAACATTTTCCCCACTATTTTTCACCCTTTAATCTTATTTTCAAGTAATACATTGATTACAGTTAAGAGGGTCTAAAATATGTGTGTCTTTTCAAGACTAGTACCTCTTTTGAAATTCTCTATGCAATATTTTCCACTAAAACATATTTTTGTCCTCCAAAGTTTACTACAATCTTGACATTAGTGATACTTATGCCTTTTCTTGTTTCAGAGCTTCTCCACTGATTATATTCATGCCTAATCAATATATCAATATTATAGCTTAATCTGATTTTTAAATTTCAAATACATAGAATCATATTGTTTCTGACATTTTTAAAGATTTTTACTAAAATATAGCTAACATGCAATGTTGTATTAGTTTCAGAAATATATCATGATTATTTAATATCTATACAATGAAAGAAGTGATCACCATGTAAGTCTAGCAATCATCTCACACAATACCACACTATCACAATATTATTGACTATATTTCCTATGCTACATATTACATCCCTAAGACTTATTTGTTTTATATCTGGCAATTTGGACTGCTTATTCACCCCTCCCCCTTTTCAAATTTTTCAATTACAGTTGACATTCAATATTATTTTATATTAATTTCAGATGTACAGCTTGGTGATTAAACATTTATATAATTTAAGAAGTGATCCCTTGATTAGTCTAGTACTCATCTGTCACTACACATAGTTATTATATTAACATCCCCATGACTTCCATGTAACAACCAGTTTGTACTTCTTAATCCTTTCCCCTTTCTCACCTACCTCCAATCCCCTACCCATCTGGAAACCATCAAAATATTATATTTTTTATGAATTATGCATCTGATTGTGTATGTTTGTAGTTAATTTACTTCTATTACTTTATAGCAATCCATCACATGCTGCTACCAAAATTCAATTGTACATTTATCATTTAGTTTCTTATGAGTGATATTGTTCTAAATATTCTTGGACACATCTTAGTGCATAATTTACGATGAATTCCACAGAATGGAGTTGCTGGGGGCTAAGGTATTAGTACCTTAAAATTTACTATACAAAGGAAAACTGCTAACCAAAATGATTATATACTTTACACTTCATAGCCATATAGAAAAAGCCCCATTGCATTATACTAATATATGACATAGTTTGGTTGTGTTAGATTATTTTTTACAAATCCAGAGAGAATGCATTTATAACTTATTTAAGCTTCACCTTAAATTTCAGTCTATATTTAATATGAGTATTTATTTATTATTAAATTCACTGGGGTGACATTGATTTTTAAAAATTACATAGGCTCTAGGTATACCATTCTATAGTACATCATCTATGTGTTCAGTATCCAGAGTCAGTCTTCTTTCCATCAACATATATTTGGCTCCCCCTTCTTCCTTTCCCACTCCTCTCCCTCCTAACCCTCTGATAACCACTAAAGTATTGACTGTCTATAAGTGTTTGCTTTGTTGCTTTTGGTTTTATATTCCACATATGAGTGAAGTCATATGGTTCTTGGTTTTATTTTTCTGTTTGGCATATTTTGCTAAGCATGATGCTTTCAAGGTCCTTCCACGTTGTAAATGGTAGCATTTTATCTTTCTTATTGTTGAGTAATAATCCATATTGTGATAAATACTGGAAAAAATCTTGTTCAAAAAGTTCTAGCAATTACATTCAACACAAGTGTATATGAGAGTACTCATTTGTCTTTGTTTTAAAATCACAAATGTATTGATTTTTATTTCTGAAAGTATAATAGGATTAAAATTATATCTAATTCTTATTATATATGCATTAACATGATAGTAAAATGGAAATTTTTCATGTTTATTGAACATCAATATATCTTATACATGTTTCTTCATAAATTTTACCAATATCTATTAAATCAATTATTTTTTTATTAATCTGTAGCACATAGCAGATATTATTCATATCAGGTGTTATTTCTTTCATATCTATCAAATATTTTTCTCAAGTTTATTGCTTGTTATTCAACTTTTTACGTAGCTATGCCAGAATAAAAAAATTTAGTTTCTTTGTAAAAGTATAGATGATAATATTTTGGAATAGTTTTAAAAACATCAATAAATTTTATCTACATGGAATTCTCATGTTTCCTTTGGATAGTTTTATGGACCTAAAAATAATTAAAACAAGGTAAAGATATACCTGTGTCTTTCCAATTCCTTGTGAACTGTGAATGGAGCTCTGCTACAAAATATATGCAGATGGTATTTTTATTAGGGCCACATTACCCTCAAAAATATTAAGGAAGGAATTTTTATGTTTACAATACTTATTCTGTAATTTTTGTATTTCAAAAAATTAAAATGCATATGCAAAAATATACATATGTGTAAATGTATATTTATGTGCACATGCAAATATACATATAAGTGGAAGTACATCTTTTGTTTATATCATGAAGAAAGGCTAAAGTTTAAAAGTCTGATCATATTGTTCTGTTTTAGCCTACAATGTAGAAAGCTACAAGAAACATATCTCCTATTCTAAGAATAAGGGAAAAAAAACATGTAATCTAAAAAATCATAACTCTTTTTGAGTTCAATAAAGTGTTTAGTTTGCATGGGAAACAGAGAAATAGAACGCCAAAGGGTGACTATTTAGGAGACACTTCTTCGTGTATCTCTCACATTTCCTTATGTTTAGGCATTAATGTTCACTTTGCTCAGATAGTGAACATTAAGAACACTGTTCTCTCATCAGAGACCATTTACTTAGTTTCCAGAATAATAAAAATAATGTCTCTCTCCAGAAGGAAAGAATATGAAGATTTGCTAGCAGCTCACTTGTAAGTTCAGAGGTTTCTTAAGCTCAGTGTTTCTAAGCTGTCACATAAACCACTGTGTGAACAGCATATACCTGGCCTAGTTTTCAATCACTTTTATTAAATTTGGAAGAAAGAAAAACTAATACAAGCAAGAGGCTCATGCTGCCTGTTATGCCATGAAAGCCCTTTGTTTCTGACCCAAATATCTCTGCCTTCTGCAAGCATATATGAAAATATGGAAGGCTAACTGGGTAGCACTCAAACAGGATAAAATCTCAGACCCTTCTAAGTTCTTAACAATTATAAGCTCCTCTGAGGAGAAATTGAAAACATAGTAGAGTCTAAAATAGCACAAGTGTAGGTGGCACAACAACAACAACAGCAAGTAAGAAACAAAGAAAGGCAACAAACAAAAAACCCCCAGTAGATCACAGGTCACCTCTGTGGGGTTCTCTTCTATAGAAATTTAGCCACTCTACTCCTTAAAGCTTCAATATCTACTTGATGCCTTTAAATACATGTTATTGTGTTTCTTGTTTCTTATAGGGAATATTGTACTGTCACACGTTTTCTATTGGACTGCATGACAGAAATCTGTGGTAGTAAATTAGAAACAAAAAATATAATAATAATTCTTCAATTTTATAAATAGCATGCACTCAATAAAATATACATCACCCTAAAAGTGTTACTAAAGGCAGAAAAGTAAGGATTCATCTGAAAAGAGCACACAGAAGAATTACCACATCAGATATAAGATTTTATCATAAAGCTATAATGTGGTGCTTGTGTAACAATTAACGTATTGGCCAACAAATAGAGTAAGTTCCATAGCATAACCACTAATTTCTACATACATATGTTGAAACAATGTAAATATTTTGAAAGCAATCAAGTGATGCTAAGTTGTACTGGGGTCATTCTCCATTTTCATCCAATATTCTCTCTATCCTGTCCTTTTCCACTGTGCACTCTGTTCCAATACCTTTACAGATTTCATAAAGTGCCTCCCTTGCTGAATTTTAGTTGGGTTCAGCCATCAATAAATACCTAAGGAAAATGATAGTGAGGCAAAGTGGCCTTCATTAGGAATGCAGCCATTGCCATGCCACAGCCCTGTACTCTCTTTCTATTCTGAGCTATGGGGTGACAGTGGATGTATCCCTCCAATAACAAATGTAGCACACCAGCCAGATTAACTGCAAGTAACTCCAGGTTCTGGTAAGTCTCCCTATAAATCTAAGGGTAGTGATTACTCGCCAATGGAAGTTTCACCATGGAAACTATTCCTTGTTGCTTTTCTTTAACCCAGCCATTACTATGTAAAGTAGCCTCTTCATTAAACTCCTTAAAAATCCTACTTGAATATGCCATTTATTTCTTGCCAGATCTTGTCTTCTTAAATTCCACTCAAAGATGCTTGTATTTATAATATTGGTATCACATTAATATTGTTGGTCCATAACCAGGCCTTTCCCTTCAAATATTAGACAGTATTCGGGGGGAAAGTAGGAATTGATCAGTATTTTTAATTATATCATATCACCTTAAATTATTACTTACTTACAAAATTAGAGATGTTCCTGAATAATTATAGACATAAAGACTTTCATCAGCAAAACAAAACTAGATGTTTAAAATCACATTATTGTGAAAAAGAACACTTACTTTAAAAGCACATTCTGCTAGTGTTCCAATTATCTTTTGTTGTAATTTGGATATGTATGTTCTGCATAGTGGCTCTTAAAGATATAAAGTATAAAATATAAATCAATTCAGGAATACAATTTTGAGTTTCTGGTGATCAGTAATGAGTTGGGACATTGTTGAGGAAATGGAAGTACAATAAAATTTAGTTCCCTGAACTTCATAAGAAAGGCTCTTCATTCAAATATATTTGTGAGAGTTTTAGCTCTAAATTTTCATCTACTCTAAGATCTTGTCCAAACTGTTTAATAAAAACCAACAAAATGTAGTATAAGACAAAGTATCTTTAATCACCATTCAGGAAAATATTATGCAACCAGAAAAAAAAAAGATGATAAATAGGTAGAGAGATCTTCCTTTATTATATATATTATATTACATCTTCCATGTTATTATATATAAATATATTCTAGTGAGTCAGCTTTAACGGTTATTTAGGATGTTTATTTATTAATTAAAAAATACATTAATGACATTGGTTCTGTGTTCCAGGTATTTTTTCAGTCTTGAATAATTTTTAAAAAGTATATGGCTGATTAATATTATATATCACCTAGGAACATGCAGAGTTTATCTTCTACTAACTACAATGGCGCATCTTATGTAAGACAGGGAATAGGATTTCAGGCATTATGAAATGTGATACCTACTTGATTTGATGGATCTTAAATTATTTCCTTTCCCATTGGTTGTTTAATTATAATATATCAAATGAAGTTTCCATTTAAGAATACTTAAAATATAATTTTAGAATTTTATCTATTTAGGTTTTAGTGGGAGTTAACATACTAGAATTTATTTGTACATTTGTATAATTTAATGCAAACACACATTATATAGACCACATTAGCTTATATCGATATATTTACATATACTAAATTTTGCAAATACTGAAAAATATAGTTAATGGGAATACATTTTATTTATTAAAGAAGACGGTTGTGTTGTTAAAGAACTGCATAGTATTTTGTGAACTGAATTATTTGCATTTATATATTTTCAGAATCTTTATAAAAGATGCTGAATTTTTAAATTTGAGCCTTTTAAGTTCTCAAAGCAGTAGAGTTCATGGCATATTCTTTCAGGTCGAATTCAAAGAAGTTAATTCTATTTAGCCCTCTGGAAGAATGCTACATCAATTAGTAGTGTCCTAATTGATGCTGCCAGTGAGAAGGGCAAGCTAATTAAGTTATAGCAGCTGCTTTGCCCTTACCATAAGCTTAGCTATATCATTTAGGTCCATTCTTGGTTTAAGTGTAAAAATATAATGATAATGCTCCATATGCTTTTTAAAATATTTTTACTTTGATTTTAGCATTCTTATTTTATAAAATAACTAGATATAAAAAGAAATGTACATGCTCCAAAAGAATAAAAGACAAAAAATGTGATTAACTTTTCGTAAATATGATCACTCAGAATGTGACCATTAAACAGATGAAAAGAAAATCTAACAGAACATTGAAGATGATGTGTCTAAAATGCTGGGAATGTAAAGGCTACACTTATAGAGGAGGGAGTCAATGGTAAACCTGGGTCCCCCACCCTAATTCCATACCAGAGCAACAATGATTGCTTGCCATTAAGCAGGGAAGATAAGTAAGGAAAAGACCCTTGAAAGGTGAAACAGGAAGCACACATAGCATAATTTATTTAGCCAAAGGTAATGCTGAAACATGAATAAATGACCTACACATCTACTCAGGTAAATTAGCTTAAAATTTTTCTGGGGGAAGCTGGGATGGCTCAGAGGGTTAAGCACTCGCTTTGCAGCCCTGGAGACCAGGGATCAAATCCCTGCTCTGGCCCATGTGGAACCACATGCTGAACTGGGGTGTGTTCCCAGTTCAGTTCTTTCCGGGGCCTATGTGAAAGCCCCTGGCCCAGTTCCTGCCCTGCGCAGCCCTGTGCCCACCTGTGGAGTGAAACAACATGGAAAACTAATGCTGTCAACTGTGGAGACTGTTCTGGGCTCTCCCTCTTCTCTCTCTCTCTCTGTCTCTCTGTTTGTCAAAAACCAATAAAAATAAATCTATAAAAAAATTTTTTTTCTGGATTAGTGGTGCATCCAGCATTTGTTAGAAGCAAACACAAATCCTTTTTTCATGAATATGATGTGTGATCAATAGATCAGTGAATGTTTAAATTAAAAACAATTATTACTGTAAAATACATATTGCCATTAATCCTCCTCAAAACACTTCCCCTTGCTCCAAATATACTTACCCCATCATCCTCACCACTTTCTGCAGCAGTTCTGAAAGTTCTCTTTTGTGTATTTAGTTGCACTGTTGTGGCTGCCTTGACGTCCTGAATTGATTCAAAACATTTACCTTTCGTGGTCATTTAGACTTTGAGGAAAAGCCAGAAGTCACAGAGTGCCGGAACCAGTAAATAATGTGGATGAGGACGTATTGTAATATTTTTATTTTACATAAGTTTATGTTAATCTGTTTTTCATCATCCATGATTTACAGCCACTTTATAACAGACCTTCTCTCAACCTTAGGTCACAATCAACTGACTCAATGGAACTACTTAAAACTTGTCACACAGTTTTCAAGGTTGGACGTGCCATTTCATATCTCAAAGATCCCTGCCTTTCTACTGATTCGGACTCAGCAGCATCATTTACTGCCACCATATTTCTTGGTCACACCTTGTACAACTTCCTCCAAGGGCTCATATAATTCTCTAAACCTTTTACAAATAAACAATAAAAGTAATCAAACACGTAGGAACTAAGAAGTAGAATCAACAGATAGGGCATAAAAAAATGATCTACAAATCTGTTAAAATAAAAATTACCAGAGACAAAGTAAAACAATTATGCTTTATCAGAATGAAAAAAATAAAAAATCAAGACTAAATATCTTCAGAGCATAAGAAATATGGAAAATGATCAGTTGAGTTGGTAAAAAAGAAAACTGCAATTAATTGAAAAATATAATGTTTAATTTAATTAGGCTGACCACATGTACCATTTTAAATGACAGTATTGTTTTTGTCTGTTTGCTTGCTTGGTTTTTATATTTTGGGATCATCCCATCATTTTAATATAAATGACAATTTTGTCTCATTTTTTATTTTTTGTAAGAAATTGAATGCAGGCTGTTTCTCATAAAGCTATATGCTAATCAATATATGCAGTGAAATTACTAGTGTGATGAAAGATGAAGTTCCATTTACTTTAGTCAGTCACTGCCAGGCTTCTTGAGCTAGGAACGATCAGATGCCACCCCCTTGCTAGTCTGCAGCAATGGAAAACTCAAAAGGTGGTCACTAAGAACCATTCAGTAAGTGGGAACCAGGAGGGTCTAGATGCACAACTACTGAACAGGCTCACCTGGCTGTTTGGTTCCTTCAGGTTAGAAGTGTGAGATGCAGTGACTGTGAGTCTTACTGTTGTTTCTACTATCATTCCACAGATAGATTCTTTCTGCAACACATTCAGTTTGATTCAGATTTTTCAAACCCATGTTTCAATTCAACAGGCTGTTAGCTTTTCCTTTTTAATTACAGCAGAACTCTCTGGTGGGACATTAGCATATACTGGCTTGTGATAGCAGTTGGGGTATTCATTTCTTTTCCTTTTGGTATATGTGTATGACTTCTTTCAGTCTGGCCACTGCAGTACAACATTAGAGTGTTCAGTGTGGTATGCATACAGATATTTTTACTGCTTCTGTGATATTTTATATAATAAGTATTTTATTGATATACTCAAGAGATCAAGTGTCTTAAATATGTTCCAAACTTTTATTAGTTTAATGGAAAAAGATAACATTTCAGAAACAAAAAGTAGCCATAAACATTGAAAATCTTGCAAACAAATTTTATTCCAGAAAAAGTAAAGTGTTTGTAACTAGTGATGTCAAAAAACAACTAAAAATATTAGTAAATTCCAGAAAAATTAATAAGGTTTTGTTTGTTTTTTGTGGTTGAATGCAGCTCAGAATACATTAACAAGTAGAAGTGCAGTATAGGAAATACTGAGAAGTTTGAGTGAGTGTTACTAAGGAAGACACCTGAATGGAATAACACTTTTTTTTTTTTTAAATATCAATGTGTTTTAGATTTATATATTTATTTTATTGTTTTTGACAGAGAGAGAGAGAGATACGGAGAGATACAGAGAGAGAGAGAGAACTGAACTGGGGGAACTCCCCAGTTCAGCATATGGGTCCGCAAGGGCCGGGGCCGGGATTCGATCCTCGGTCCCTGGCACTGCAAAGTGAGCACTTAACCCACTGAGCCATCCGGCTTCCCCCTGAATGGAATAAAATGCAGGACAGTTTGAACAAGGAGCTCATCTCACACACACAGAAAAAGAGGAAACTCATGTATTCGATCAATGGACCCTCATAAAATCTATAACTGTGAGGCAGTGGATAAATGGAATAAAGAAAACATTCTGTATCTGATAGATGGGTGAAAAATTTTCTGTAGTGAGTGAAAACACCTAGACTTTCAAGACTTCAGTTATAATGTAGAGTTTATTCTTTGTCTTTTTAGGAAGTATAGCACCTAATGAAAGAATATTTTCTCTTATGAACAGTATGTGGTCAAAGGAGAAATCTACATTGTGTTGAGACAATGAGGGCTATGTTATTTGTAAAACAAAATTCTGTCAGTGAGTGTGGAAAGTTTTATGATAAGGTGTTGAAAGATGGAAACTTTCTGCATAAGATTACTTCACTAAATAAATATTCATAATAAAATCATGCCGAAATACAGTCCATCTGTACATCTACCTAAATTTTTGTATGAGTTCTGTAACTTAAGAATAACTGTTACCTCAATATGTTCAGGTAATAAAATTTTTGTTATCATCTTACTTTTTTATGAATACATTTCTTTCTGAAGAGATGAAAATATCCTAAATTTACTGTGGTGAGGGTTTCACAGATATGTACATATATTAAAATTCATTGCATTGCACACTTTAAGTGGGTGAATTGTACAATATGTGACATAATTAAATAAAGCTGTTATCAACACACACACAAACACACACCTTAAGAGAAACTAGAAAATACTCTTTCTTACTTTCTACTATTTGTTCACTTACAGCCCTATGTGTCAGGGATTGATTTCAAATATTTTGCAAAATAATTTTCTTTCGAATTCTTAGAGCAAGGTATAGTGAGTAACATTCTAACTTCTCTTGTTTCAGAGGGGTTTTTTTAGGTTAAATAGCTTATGTTATGCTTAAACCAAATATTTAAAGTTCTTATTATAACAAAAATTCCTACATTAAACTCTGCATCTCCCAGTGTCAATAAAAATACATACAGTGGTCCCTATTTACTTAATGTTAATTGGGTCCAAGAGGCACAAGGACCAAAAAAAAAAAAAGCAAGCACCAAACAAATTTTCTCATAAAGAATAATGTAAACAAATATAATGTGTTCTCAAACCAAAAATACACAAAATTACCACAGAAGCTAAGATAAGACTGCAAGGGATATGCACAGGGAAAAGCTACCATGTGACTAATGTGTGACCCCTTATTTTGACTAGAAACTGTAGCAAATCATGGGGCAATTGACTCTACCATCAAGTGAAAGAACTCTAAACACTAGGAACTGCAGAGGATACAATATCTTAAGACTGGAAAAGAGATTCAGTTAGTATGTGGATGAAAATGTAGACTCAATTAAGTTTAAGTGTGGCAAAATTTTCATATGTCATGTGGAAAGACTGAGGAGGACACGGAAAAGAATCAGGTAAAATCTCAAGACATTGAGAAAACAGCAGAGATATTTTTAGTAATAATTATAATTGGATTAGACTGAACTGGATTGGATGGGACTGGATTGGGCTGTACTGCATTGGATTAGATTGGTTTGTGTTGTGTAATTTTAGTTAGCCATAATGATGCCAGTCTTGCAAGTCCTTAGATGGAAGAAAGGTCTGAGCACTCAGCTGCTGCCTCAGAAGATTGTACTACCCAGAGAGGGTTCTTTAAAAAAAAAAAAAAAATTTTTTTCCAGGCGGTATTCTGTGTGTCTTGCTTTTGGGAAATCACAAGAAACTTCAGGGTTCCATTATTCCAGATTCATAGAAAAATATGATCTGATGAACTAAATGGCTATGACCCAAGGCAATAATATTTTCAAAGGAAAAAATATTTTATCGTAAGTTGAATGGGTCCTATATTCTTGAGCATTTGCTTATATTCCTTTAATTATATTTTTTTCTATCTCAAAGTAGACAAACATGTAATTATTGCTGTCTGCATAAAATTTTATCAGTAGTCTCTTACTTGGGTATGTTTGAAGAATAAAATAATGCTTACTATTATTTACACCTGCTATAAAAATACATTGGTAGGATAATTTTTCAAGTAAAAATGTGCTCATTAGTTCTGGATAGGTGGACTAAAGTAAAATGCCTTAAATTGTATCAGAACACAGAAAATTTTCCTGTTGAGTCAAAATCAGGTATTATTGAATTATTAAATAGTCCTTATAGTTATGTAGGTAAAAACTAAACTAATACAAGTAAATTAAAAAGTCAGGATAAAAAATTAAATAGCAACTTCCTATTGTCTTTTAAGGAATATATTGTTCTGCATCATTTTTAGTATTAAGTTTTAGGAGGAAAGAAAGTGTTTTCAAAATGTTGTGTATAAATTACCTCAAATAAGTGTTTTTCTTCACTGATACAATGTTATGTGACAGGAAATATTAGTGATATTCAAACACTACATTTGTCTCCAATAGGAATATTAAAATAATTATATTTTGCTTACAAAGTCAACTTTGATTCAGTTACTTCAATGACAAATCTAAACCATGACCACTATATTCTGGGAACAAATTTTAATCTAATTTTGAAAAAGAACTATCTTGTTACATGCACAAAATAAATTAAATCTAGGTACCTACTTTCATTTTAGGAAGTAAATCTCCACTAAAAACATAATAGACATATAATTGAGAATGCTTGTTCTCTGTGCTACTTTAAATGTCCCAATTCCTATTAATGATAGCACTTAACTATGATACTCTGCATTAAAGATAATACAAAAGTTGAATTGTTTGCTTAAGAGATCAATACTTACTATATGAAGTTCCCAATAACATGTTTTCTTACCTTAGTTTCTGCTGGAGACTAATAGAAATGTGTGCTCCATGTGAAAGAGTCACATGCTATTTAAAAAATATATAGCAGTACTGATATTGTTGTACTTATTATAGTCAATCACAGAATCTAGTATTGTAAAATAGCTTCAGTTGCTAAGTAAATGACAGAGAACTTCCTCCCTCATTATGTGCATTTTTCCCCCAGTAAAGAATGTGAAAAATTACATAAATCAAAAATTTCAAACAAAAAAGAAAAAACTAACCACCATAGCTATTCCCAAAAGTTTATATAATTTTAATTTTAGTAAATCGCAGACAAGACTGACACTTGTAATAAGCAAGTATAGCACATGATTCAATCCCAAATATATGAGCTAAACAACGAATTACTCAATTGCAAAGACATGTAGCATATAAGTACTACTAAATGAAAACATGAGAAAACAAAACATCAGTTATACTAGGTAAAAAATTAAGATTTAAAAAACAGCTCTCAAAAAAAAAATTTACAAAAGGTTATAAAATGTTCATTTTCTAATTTTTTCAAAATAGTAGTCTACAAGAATATGCATTTTAGTGTATAAGAATATTGCATTATATTAAACCCAGAATTGAAACACTAGTTATTAAAGGCACTGAGCAAGCCATTTTACATATCGAATATTGTTTATTAAAAAAAATGGCCTAATTATATGCTATTCTTTAATTTAGGCTCTAACATGATCAATCAATTTTTAAAATTTTATTTATATTTAAGTACACAAACATATAAAGTATCTATGTAAAACTATGTATTTGCATATTTTATTTTATTTTTAATATGCTTATATAATTATATATTTGCTCATATATATTGTATATGTTTGAATGAGATAGAAAATTTGAAACATCAGTCAGGAATAAGTGATAAATAAAGGTATATTATGTATATCATAAATTTTTATATTTTTGATTTGGTAAAGTGAAATTACATTACTTTTATAATTAAGGTATTATAAAGTCTCAAGAATAAACATTGACTTGGGAATCACATTTTAGTATACCAACTGTCATAAAAAGTCAAATGTATTATGGTTAATGTGGTTAGTATTTGTCCAGATCCAACACTATTTATAAAATTAATAATTTGAGTATTTCCATCAGAATTTGAGGGCATATTACAAACTTCCCTTTAAAGTTCCAGACAAGTAATATAGATATTTAATAATCTAGGACTAAGCAAAATTGTGAATCCAGAACATGCATTTGTTTATATATTTAAAATAACTATCCTATAGTTGTAGTAATCCTCATTTCAAGGACTGTATCATGATTTTCATAGGTGATATGTGGGGTCTTTGCAATAATTTTTTTGCTTAAATAGTGATTCTGGGGTTATGTAGGAAAATTGAGCCTCCTCCCCGCCCCCCCCAAACAAAACAAAAACTAACAAACAAAAATAAATACATAAATGAGGACCAAGAGTTCAAATAAATTTCTATTCTAAATGGTGGATTCAAATGAGTTACATCTGTTCTATTATCAATAATTAAGTCACAATAAAATCCCTTGTTTGTTTTTACCTTTGAGGTCAAATAAAGAAAAATAGGACAGAAGACCATAAATATATTTGGGGGGAGTTTTTAGGGTTTTCTAAAAATGCATGTCATCTGCAAAAAAAAGTGATAATCTGACACCTGTAGTACCTATTTCTATGCCTTTTGTTTCTTTCTCTTGTCTGATTGATTGTTCTGGCTAAAACGTCCAGTATTATGTTGAATAACAGTGGTGAGAGTGGATATCATTGCTTTGTTCCTGATCTTAAAGAAAAACTTTAATTTTTTCACTATTAAATATGATATTTGTTGAAGGTTTGTCATATACTGCCATTAGTATGTTGAGGTACTTTCCTTCTATTCCCATTTTATTGAGGGTTTTAATCATAAGTAGATGTATCCTGTCAATGTTTTCTCTGCATCTTTGCCAATTTAATGTATCACATTGATTGATTTGCATATGTTGAACCATGCATGAACCCCAATTGATTGTGCTGTATTATCATTCTAATGTATTGTTGTATTTGACTCCCTAGTATTTTGTTTAGGACTTTTGCATCTGTATTCATCAGAAATATCAGTATATAGTTGTTATTGTTTTCTGTTATCATTGCCTGGTTTTGGTATTAGAGTAATGTTGGCCCTTTAAAATGACTTAGGAAGTATTGCCTCTTCTTCAATTTTTTAGAAGAGTTTGAGAAAAACCAGTCTTAAATATTCTTTGAATGTTTGTTAGAATTTACTACTGAAACCAAATGATCTTGAACTTCTACTTTGGGGAAGGTTTTCAGTGATTGTTCTAATTTCCTTATAGTTGATTGGTCTATTTAGACTTTTCAGTTCTTCCTGATTCAGTCAAGGAAGGTTACATATTCCTAAAAACTTGTCCATTTCTTCTAGGTTACTGAATTTGGAGGCATATAGTCTTGCATAGTATTCTTGTATGACCTTTAGAATTTCTGTGGTGTCCATCATAACTTCTCTTTCATTTTAGATTTTATTTGGGTCTTTTCTCCTTTTTTTCTTAGTATAGCCAGAGGTTGGTCAATTTTATTAATATTTTCAAAGACTATAATAAAAACGTTAAGAAACAATAAACAAATAGTTAAGTTGCAGGATACAAAATCAATGTACAAATTTCCATTGCATTCCTATATACTAACAATGACATTTCAGAAAAAAATAATTGTTTTGCAATTGCAACAAAAAGAAACTGAAATATCCAGGAGCAATTACCAAAGGAGCTGAAGAACCTATACAACTGAAAACTGTGAGTATTAAAAAAAATTGAAGATGACACAAAGAAATAGATATTTAGTTTTCATGTATTGGAAGAATTGTCATAGTAAAAATGAACATATACCAAAAGATTGAATGCAATCCCTATCAAAATTCCAATGGTATTTTTTAATAAAATAGAACAACAACAAAAAACAATCAACAAATTTGTATGGAACCACAAAACACCTTGAATAGCCAAACCAATCCTGAGGAAAAAGAACAAAACCGTAAGTATCACACTCCTTGACTTCAAGTTGTACTAAAAAATGACAATAATCAAAACACCATGATAATAGCAAGAAAACAATGGGACACAATTGACAGCCCAGAAATAAATTCACATATATGTGAGCAAATAATTTTCAACAAAGAAACAAAAAACATACAATGAAAAAAAAGAAAGTCTTTTCAGTAAATGGTACTAGAAAAATTGGAAAGGCACATGCAAAATAATAAAACGAGACTGCTATTTGTCACTATAAACAACAATTAATTCAAAATTGATGGGGAGGCCGGGATGGCTCAGTGGATTGGGCGCTCACTTTGCAGCGCCTGGGACCGGGGACCCAGTCCCGGCCCCGGCCCCGGCCCATGCGGAACCATGTGCTGAACTGGGAGCTCTCCCGGTTCAGTTCTCTCTCTGTCTCTGTATCTCTTTCTTTCTTTCTTTCTTTCTTTCTTTCTTTCTTTCTCTCTCTCTCTCTCTCTCTCTCTCTCTCTCTCTCTCTCTCCCTCTCTCTCTCTCTCTCTCTCTCTGTCAAAAATAAATAAATAAATAGGTATATTTGGAAAACAAAAACAAAAAAACAAAATTGATCAATGACCTAAACGAAGATCTAAAACAATAAGATAAAAAATAGGCATTAAATTTATAGACCTTGGGTTTAAAGAGAATTTTATGAATTTGACCTCAAAGGCAAGGGATGTAAAAGCAAAAGTAAGACTGTATCAAATTAAAAGGAAACCATCAACAGAACAAAGAGGCAATCAAGTGAATGGTAGACAGTATTTGAAAATAACACCACTCATAAGAAGTTAATATCCAAAATATATAATAAATTCATACAATTCAACAACAACAAAAATGATAAATAATCTAATTTAAAAATGGGCAGTGGACCTGCATAGACACTTTTTCACAAACGATATACAAATGACCAACAGATATATGAAAAAAATATTCATATTCACTAGTTATTAGGAAAACGCAAATCAAAACCAAGTTGAGATACTACCTCACATCTGTTGAAATTGCTATTGTCAACAAGCACGATGGAGAGGTTGTGGAGAAAAAGGAACCCTCATACAATGCTGATGGAAATGCAAACTGGTACAGTCACCATAAAAACACTACAGAGATTCCTCAAAAACTTAAGAATAGAATTAACATATGACCCAGAAATCCCACTCTTGAGTATTTACCCCCGAAAAATATGAAAACAGTTATTGTAACAAGAAAAGACTTGGAGAAAACATGAGTAAATTGCCCCAACCATGCTATAAGGTAAAGTAAGTCAGAGGAAATAGAAGACAGGAAATCAAAATACCAATATCTGAAAATAATATGATCATCATACAAATGTCATGAAAAATAGACAAGTTATCAGAATTAATTCATTTTAACACGATGGCCAGACATAAAAGTACGTGCTAAAAAAATCAACAGAAATATAAACAATCTGTAAGCTACAGAAAAACCAGTTGCTCAAAACAGTGGTTTAATCTTTTAAATATACAGTAATCAAACTAAAAGAATATACATGATCTTTATGTAGAAAAAAATCAGAATGTATGGTATTAAGTAATATTTGAATAAATAAATATTCAATGCTTATTAATAGGAAGATATAAAAAATATAAATTATCTCCCTACATTTACCAATGCAATAAAAATCTTAATTAAAATTCTCACTTGTTTTATTTGTTGTTATTTTATTTTTTTTAAGTTTTTAAATGTATTGCGGTGACATTGGTTGCTAAAAATTACATAGGTTCCAGGCGTACACTTCTACATTACATTGTTTATATATTGCATTATGTGCTTACCACCCAGAGTCAGTTCTCTTTCTAGCACCATATATTTGATGTCCCCTTCAAATACATTTTGTAATTACTATAGGAGCATATATGTAATAGCAACTTAAACTTCGAAACAAACAGGTACAGTAGGTAGCTGTGTCTACTAGATATTTAAAAAAATAAAATATTATAATGTCAATAAAATAAAACTAAATAAATACATATTAACATGTGTTATTAAAAATGTAATAAAACAAAAATTTCTGAAAAATGTGAGAATACAAGAATCTTTATTCCTATAGTTAGTTGTAAACTACATAGGGTAATATAAAAACAGACAATATTTAGTGATAAAAAATATGTGTATTATCCCTGAATCAAATATACCACTCCTAAATCTGCATCTCAAAGAAGTTATCACAAACATTTTTAGAATTACATATTCAAGGATATCCAGTATGTGTTATTCTTAAAGAGGGAAGGAGTATAACAGGTGTCATCATGAAAGAACAAATAAATTAAATATATGATGGTCAACTAAAAACTATATGCTAAGAACTCAGAAGCACCACTCTGGATTTAACCTTAAAGCCAAGTATTCTTAATATAACTGTGAAATTTCTGGCAGGCTGTTTCATTAAAATATCATATGGCTAAATGAAGATATTCACATTTAGAATAAGTCTTTTTAAATTAAATGTATTTGGATGACATTGGTTAATAAAATGAATAGGTTTCAAGTATACAATTCTATAATACATCATCTGTATATTGCATTGTATGTACACCATTCAAAGTTACATCTCTTCCATCACCATATATTTGACTCTTTTTACCCTCTTCTACCTTCTCTCCTCTCCCCTTATCCTCTGGTAATCAATAAACTGTTATCTATGTCTATGAGTGTTTGTTTGTCTTGTTCATTCGTTGCTTTCAATTTTATATTGCACTTATGTGTGAAAACATGAAATCTCGGCCTTTTCTGTCCTATTTTACCTAGCATGAAATATCCAGATCAATCCATGTTGTCGCAACTGTCAGTATTTTGTCTTATTTTACAGCTGAGTAATATTTCACTGTATATAAGGGCTCTCTGGAAAGTATCCAGCCATGTAGCTATTTCTGTTACATAACAATGGCTGGATTTTTTCCAGACAGCCCTCGTATAACATCTTCTTTATCTAGTCATCTATCTTATAATAATAATAACATCTTCTTAAAAGAATGAGTTACTTCTAGGAACAAAAATATTTAATTTCTGTGTGAACTATAAAGTGGTATATGCAAGTGCATCATCCCACTTGAAGAAGATGTTGCATCTTAGGTACATACAACTAAACTTAGGAGGAATAGGGAGGAGACATTAACTATACAGTGATGAAAAGAAAACTGACTTTGGGTGGTGAGCACATAATGCAACACACAGACAATATAATGTAGAATTGTACACCTGAAACCTATGTAATTTTTAAAAAACAATGTTATTCCAATAAATTTTACAATTAAAAATAAAGAAAATAAATAAGTAAATAAAATTAAAAAATAAATTACAGGTAATTAAAAAGGGAGAAAATGAAAGAAAAAAACAGAACAAAACAAAACAAAAACTATACTTAGACCAGTAATGTATGCAGTTTCACTGGGATTGTAAATCAAAGCTTTTGCATTTTTAATATTTGTGACTGCTGTCAAAAGCAGTCTTGGGAATTAACTACTTCCATCTGTACTGATCTACACAATATGCCATTACATTATCTTATTTCTTACTATAACATTTATATTTAAATAATAATTTATATCTAAAATAAATATAAAGACAATAATTACTTCATGAATATTCAGAATACCGTATTTTCCGGCGTATAAGATGACCCCCTAATTTTACAGTTAAAACATAGGTTTAGGCCTATATTTGCTGTAGGCCTAAACCTATGTTTTAACTGTAAAATTAGGGGGTCGTCTTATACGCCCGGTTGTTTTATATGCCAGAAAATACGGTATATTTTCTTAAAATAAATTATGTTCGTACATGTGAATGGTACAAATAGTAATAATTGTCTTAACTGTTGTAAAGTTTTTTTTTCCAAGAGTACAAAATAGTAACAGAAATCACAAAAATGTAAGAGGCATATTTGCCTCTGTATGGAAACCACCACAGAATAATTAGAAGATAATATAATTTTTATCAAAAACTTATTGTACCACATTTTCTGGAAGAAAGAAAATATGTAAAAGATAAGTTCTTCAGCAAAAACAGAAAAGCACATCAAGTGGGCTCAGGTAGTTCTTTTCTAATTATTATTATTTTTTTAAGATATATTTTTATTGTTTTGACAGAGAGAGAGAGAGAGAGACAGAGAAAGAGAAAGACAGAGAGAGACAGAGAGAAGGGGGAGAGCCCAGAGCAGTCTACACAGTTGTAGGTCACCAGCTTTCATCATAGTTTCATTCCATGGGTGGGTAGGGGTCTGCACAGGGCAATAACTGGGTAAGGAGCCTCCTGGATGGAAGGATTGACCCTGAGAGCTGGGGCCACTTACGGTATATGGAAAGTATGTCCAGAGCGGAAGCTAAACCAGGGGCCTCCTGCATGGGAAGCTTGCACTGGTGAGATCCGAACTGGGGGCACACCCCAGTTCAGCATATGGGTCCGTATGGGCCAAGATGGGACACGATCCTTAGGCCCAAGGGCTGCAAGACAAGCATTCAACCCTCTTAGAAATCCTGGTTTCCCCTCAGGTAGTTCGATAACTAAAGACAAATGTATAAGTCCTTAGGAAAATAACTGATGCCTAGTCAATTAAAATTCAATAAGTCTGTCCCTTCTGTGTCCTTCAGTAAGAGCTTTTGTGTGTGTTAGTATTGTTTAAGCCATTGTTTATCCATGTCCTTAATGAGGGACATTTGTTTCACTTTATGCAAAAGTCACTAAGTGTCTGTCAGCAGGTCGTTACTTGGAATGGGTTGCAGACTTAGTTTATTGGTTTTATATTTGCTCTAAATTTAGTTTACAGTGTCTATTAACTCATTAAGGTAAAGATCTCTAAATATAAAATCTATTTATTTGTTGCACAAACACCACTTTATATGCTACATATAAAATTAGTAAAGGATGGCTCTTTGAACAATAGCAAAATCAAGGTCATTACATTACTATTCTTTTTCAAATCATTTCTGATTAGGTTAAAAAGGAGAGTGGTTTTAATTGCTGTGTAGGAAGAAAACAATCTGCAAACCCATGATTTCAATAATTGATCATGTGGTAAAATAAAATTTTGTTAATATATTTAATCATAAGTTATATCTGTATGTACTTGTGTTTGATAATTTAATATAGTTAAAAGATAGAGAGCTGATATAATACAGAGAAAAGATATCAGAAAATCCATATTTTGTTTGTGCATATTAAAATGTGAAAATATAAAAATATAATGTTTAATACATGCATTAGAAAGCTTTAAATTGTCTTAATAAATTAATATATATTTCTGACATTTAAAAATGCATAAGTAGTTTTCCCTCAATTAACACAATCATAGAAGAGCTAGGCCCATTACACATATTTACATTAAATATTCTTATGAATATTTCATTATTTTAAATAAATCCTCTAATTTTTTTGGCAGGGTTTATAATAGAGTACTTGTTGATCTTATGTAATAACTGTCTATACCAGGGACATCAGGAGAGAACAATAATCTTTACAAATAGTTATCTATTTATTTATAGAGCTTCCTTATCTTTTCAAAGGGGAATTGTGGGAAGCCATTTGGGCTGGCTTATGGAAATGGCAGTGCAAGCAGGTCTAGTTAATGCTTAACTTGTTTCTGCTCCTAAGACATTTGTCTCTGTCTGCACCTGGAGGGCGCTTACCTATTGTGGAGGTATGTGGTGAGAACGGCCAGTTCCCGGACACAGAGAGTTGATAGCTATTTGAATAATTATCCGTATTTGTTCTGGGAGAAAACTGACCTTTTCTTGTTATTTTGATTTCAGTTTCTATGTTAAGTTAATCATCTACTTTTGCTGAGGTAATGCATAGTTTCTTTGTTACATTATGTAGTCTGAAAACGTATATATTGGTGGAGGAAAATAAACTTGGTGCTGGAGTCATCAGCTCCAGACCGGCCGCATCTAAAATCTTTGTGTGTCTTTTTCATCCGCACTCCCCCTTTTGGGTTCTGACCGACTTGCCGCGGCTGGTCCGCGACAGGGAATTAATTCTTTTGTCACCAAAAATGGACAATTCTATTGTTTAAGAAATAGATGGGGAAAAGCCGGGATGGCTCAGCGGGTTGAGCGCTCGCTTTGAGGCCACGAGGACCGAGGATCGAATCCCGGCTCCGGCCCAGGCAGGACCCACATGCTGAACTGGGGAGTTCCCACAGTTCGGTTCTCTAGCTGTCTCTGTCTCTGTCTCTCTCTCTATCTGTCAAAAGTAAAATAGAAATAAATATGCACTGAAGAT
>PVKE010018828.1:0-29117 GCA_004027555.1 Craseonycteris thonglongyai
CAGTATCAGTTCCCCTTCCATCACCTTATATCTAGTGCCCACTCCCACCTCCCCCCACAACTGTCCCCCCGCTCCTCCCCCCTATCCTGGTAACCACCAAACCATTGAGTGTATCACAGCATTTTCAACTTCAGCACTAGAGACATTCTGAGCTGGATAATTTATTGTTGTGAGGGGCTGTCCTGTGTACTGTAGCATGTTTACCAACATCCCAGGCCTTCAACCATGACATGCAAGTAATGCCCACCCAGTTGTGACAATGAAAAATGTGAAAATCAAAAACAAACACAAAGAGGGTTCCAGAAACCTGCAGAGGAACCACCCAGCCAAAACAAAATTGTGAAACATTATAAATCACTGTCGATTTAAGCCACTAAATCTTGGATGATTTGTTATGCAGCAATAGAAAATAAAAACAAATGGGTAACTAGAAGTGTAGACTGCCTAACAAAAACCTCAACTATGTGGCATTGGCTTTGGAACTAGGTGGCGGGTAGAAGCTGGAAAGAGAAGAGAGAAGAAAAGCTAGAGGAGCAGGAAGGATATGGCTATCAAAGATAAAGAGAGAAAGGCAATGTGCCACTAGGGTGGCAGAACTGTAGTAACTTGGAAGACAGGAATGTACCTAATGGACTTGTTGGATTTGGTTAAGGAGAGATTAAGGCAGAAGGATAAAAATACCAAGTGGTGTCTTTGACTGCATATAATAAAGCATGGGAAGAGAGATGAGCTAATAAAAGAACTATAGCATTTGCAAGTAGAACTCTAAGAAAATATAAAGGGCAAGGATTTATTGAGTTGGTAAATAAGACTGCTTTATATATTTTGTTCTCTGCAGCTGGCAAAAGATTACCAAAGTAAAAAAATGGCTTCAGGGCAAAGATCAAATCAAGGCATAGGTGTAATACCTTATTTTAAGATCTCATAATATTTAAAATGCTCAGTTAGAGTTTTTACCTAAATGAATGTGGTGGTGGTTAGGGGAGCTTCTAATAATCTCAATGGCATTATTCCAAGTAAGCTTACCTTTTCTAAAGTATAAAGAGGTGCATCTTTAAAGATAGGTAGGTAGGTAGGTAGATAGATAGATAGATAGATAGATAGATAGATAGATAGATAGATAGATAGATTTGGCTTTTGGGGCATAGAGTGATTGCTAAGAAGATTCATAGGAAAGCCACAGGATTTTTAAGAAAATTATATTGACAATAGCAATGGTAACATGAACTTAAGTAAATAGAACTGAGAGAGATGAAGATAGTCCAAATGAAAAAAGCTTGTGGGAAACAGGAAACACAAGCTCCTAGAGAAAGCTACTCAGAATAAACACAAAACTTTTTTTTTTTTTTTTTTTTTTGTAAAAAGAAGAGCCTTTTAGAAAGACCACGAGTTCAGAGAGTAGAGTAAAGAACTGAGAACAATGAGACAATACCCAGGGAGCAGGACCTGTCTCTAATCAAGGAACATTCCCCATTCCTGGGGTAGGGAGCTTGACAACATGTGACATCAGGATCAATGATCTCTAGGCATCTACCATTATCTCATTACGAATGGGATTGTCTATTGTAGCTCATTTTTCTACCTCAGGGTTGTATGTTGAGTGTGTCTGGGGAAGATATATTATTTTTTGAATTCACAGGTCTTTGGAGCTGCTGCTGTTCAAGAGTTGCTGCACCTGACAATCATACTTAAGGAGAATCACTCACACCCTAAGGCAGGTCATGAAACTCTGGACTTTAAGCTTGATATCATATTTGGTGTGGTAGCCAGCCTCCAAAATGGCACTTGATCACCTTGACTTGTCCCCTTTCATATTAAACAGGGCTGTCCTGGGTAATGAATATGATGTTACAGAAATAACTATATATATATCTCTTCCAAGACAAGGTCACAAAGAACACTTCAGCTTTCTTTCCTGACTCTCCTGTATGTCACTCATTCTGGGGACAACGAACTTTCATCTCGTGAGAACACTTCAGCATCTTTAGGTGAAGGTCTCTGTGGTAAAGAACTGAAGTCTCTTGTCCACAGGCATGTGAGTGGCCCATCTGAAAAGTGGGTCTACCAGTCCCATGCAAGCTTTTTTTTTTATTGTTAAATTTATTGGGGTGACATGGGTTGGTAATAATTACATCGTTTCTAGGTGTTCAACTCTATATTACATCATCTATGTATTGCCTTATGTGCTCACCACCCAGAATCAGCGCTCCCTCCATCACCATCTCCATGCAAGCTTTCATTTGATTACAACTCTGGCTGATATTTTGACTGAAACCACATGACAGACCCAGAGACAAAAGTATCCAAATAATCTCCCAAAGTTTTGACCAATAGAATTGTGTAATATAATTGCTTATTGTGATTTTAGGCAGCCACGTCTTGGGGTAATTTATTATGAAGCTATAGCTAACTAAAACAATGAAGATGATACTTTTGGAAATGGCTAGATTTTACATGGAGGAGGAATAAGGATAATTTATGGCAAGAGGGATGATTCTAATAGATTGTTTAATGGCCACAAATGTCTCCCTTTCCACTATCTATGCTCCTTTTGCATATAGCTTTGCTGCTCTTCCCTTCTCCCCTTTGCCACACACCCAAATGCACACGTAGACATATAACTTATTTTCAAATATTAAAGGGCTCTTGTCATTCTCTGAACACAAATCCTCCCCACACAGTATTTCACAGTCTAGGTTGAAAGGTAGATAGGAAATATAATGATGGCTCTGTCATTTACTGTCTGTGCCCAAGGCAAATCACTTCTCCGAGCCTCAATACTTCATCTATACAACGGTGATGATAATATTGTTTCTTTTATAGAGTTTTTGTGAACAATAAAACATTTAACAAAATGGCCAGCAAGTAACTAACACACATTAAATATTCTGTTTAAAGTGAAAATATTTGCAAATATCTAACAACTGTGAAATATACAGGGTCCAGCAGAAGTAATGCCCCTTTCTTTATGAGCTGGTAAACATTAAAAAGGGCATTACTTCTGCTGAATCCTGTAGGACTAGGACTATATTTAAATCTATACTCCAATGGATGAAATTATACATATTGAATCCCAATTATGTGTGCAGTGTTTTGCTAAGCTCTTCCATACACATTTATCACAGGTAACCCTCACAAAATCAGAGAAGGTAAATAATGTAAGACCAAGATGGTATACCACTTTAAAATCTTATTCATATAGAACAGATCTTAATGGCCACATGGAAAATAATTTTTTATACAAGACACAGTACACACAAATTGATAAATTCTACCTCATTAAAATTAGATACTTCTATTTACCAAAATAATCATAAATAGAGCTACAAGTAAAGCCCAAAATTGGGAAAAGATATTTGGGGTTTACATGAGAAAGGATCAGTGTCTAGGTGTGTGTGTACACACACACACACACACACACACACACACACACACACACACACACAGACATCTTTATATATATGCATATCTCTATATATCTATATCATCCTATAAATTCATAAAAAAAAAAAAGACAAACAATTTAAGGGGCAAATGAGCAAAAATACAAGTAGGAATTTTACAGAGAAAACAACATGAATATTTCATAACTAGATGTTTAAGCTCTTTGGCAATTAAATAATGCACATTAAAGCCAAAATGAATATGGTCAAGCCCACCAGACTGACAACAATAAGTTTGACAATGCAGGTGCTGCCCACGGCATGAAGGAAGGGAACTATCACACCTGTGGGATGGACTGGAAGTTAGTGAAATAACCTTAGAAAGCAGTTTGACATTTTGCTTAGAATGGGAGTGTGTCTATAACCTGTGATTCGGGAATTTCAATCCTCAATACACTCAGTAGACAAACACATGGAAACATGGTTAAAATGTGCACAACAGCATTATTCAGAATAGCAACAATAACACATTCAAATGAGTACTGACAGTAGATAGATAAAAACTTGTCATACAGTCTTACAGCAACATATTCTACAACAGTGAAGATCAACTAAAATAAGAGCAAGTCACAGAGAAATACATTCTGTACTATTCATTTACATAAAAGGCAGAACCAAGCAAATAAAGTATTGTGCAGAGATGACACAACATAAAGAAAGTGATTAACATAAAGTTTGGTTTTGAGGATTCCTTTTGGGGAGTGGGGGGTGATATCAGGGAGGGCCACATAGCAGGTTTTCAATGTCCTTGAACTCTTTTGTATACATGATATGCTTCAAAAGAAAAAAAGGTTAAAAAAAAACAAACGATATGTCCCTCCCATGTCCCAATACTCCCATGGTTGAGTGACAAAAATGAGAGTGAGATTTTCAGTCATATGATTTATGTAAAGACATGTATGAATCCAAATCAACACTACACTTTTTATAAGTATACATGAATATGTAACACATTTCAAATTCATTCGCATAGGGACTTGTGGCAAGAAGGGGGAAGAGGATTGGAATGGGGACAGAGATGACGTAGGGCAAAAAAATTACCATGCATGAATTAATTGTGTAAGGGTATGTGAGGTTATTCATTCACTTCCAACTTTATTCCCAAAAGGATTTGAGGGCCCAGAAAGACTATTGTACTTCTCAGATTCAGATTCCACTTTCTGAGCCACCTGATTTTCTAGATTCCAAGGAGGCCAGCGAACACATTCTATACAAGAATGGAGTCTAAATGATTCTGACAAGGAGCAATTAGTTCACTTTTGCAAGGCTAAGCTGAGTCTCAAGAAACGGCAGCCCTTGGAATTGGAGGGAGAAGCTGAGGATAGTACGTGCGTTGGGAATGACTCGAGCATTTTCACGCCTCGTTCCAGTCCTATGACATTCTCTTGTTTGTCATTGCCCTGGCAAGACAGAGGAAAGGAGAAAACAGGTGCTTCATTTCTCAGGCTCGTGTTACATGATTGTTCAGGCAGCATGGAATCGCTTGCCAAGCCAGACGAAATGCTGACCTTTGGGCTGTCCTGTGTGAGCCCGAACTAATGGCTCATTGAGACCCTGCACTTTATCCCTAGGGCTTCTGAGCAGACCTGCCCTGGGGGCTTCAAGCAAAGCATAAGTGGAGTGGAATGGTCCAAACTTCAGGACCCCCACCGAGCCCTAATACCTGCTACCCAGACAATTTAAGAGAAGAAATGACTGGAGGAGTGAAGATTCCAGAAGAGAGGCAAAGTGAACATCATCAAGAGCATGGGCGGGGGAAGCCGGGACGGCTCAGTGGGTTGAGCGCACACTTTGCAGCGCTGGGGACCGAGGATCGAATCCCGGCCCCGGCCTATGTGGACCCATATGCTGAACTGGGGAGTGCCCCCAGTTCAGTTCTTGCCAGGGCAAGTTTCCCACTTGGTGCAGCCCTGCACCCACCTGTGAAATGAAACTGTTGAAAATGAATGACGTACAACTATGGAGACTGCTCTGGGCCCTCCCCCTTCTCTCTGTCTCTCTCTGTCTGTCAAACAAACAATAAAAATAAATCTTAAAAAAAATTGGTTAAATAAAAAAAGCATGGGCAGATGGGGGATGCTGAGATAGCTCAGTGGTTGAGCTCTTGCCTCGCAATTGTGAGGTCTGGGGTTCGATTCCCAGCCCTGGCCTTTGCAACCCCACGTGCTAAACTGAGGTGCAACTGGTAACCAAGGGATGATTCAGCAGCAAAGGTTCTCACCTCCCATCTGGGAGGCTCCCAGTTTGGTTCCCGCCCAGCATGGCCCCACATCCACCTGTGTGGAATGAAATTATGTCACAACAAATGATACACAACTATGAAGACTGCTCTGGGCCCTCCCCCTCTTTTCTCTAACAGTAAAATAAATCTTAAAATAAATAAATAAATAAAGCATGAGCAGGAGAGTTTACCTTAATAAGAGACAGGAACAATCTCATTCTTGTTATCTCTAAGACAGAAATAACAGATGTAGGGTCTGGTATGTATGTAAGAACATAATTCTCATAACTCTATAGATAGGGAAGGGAGCCTTCAATTTTTTTCTGTTCTTTTTTTTTTTTTTTTGCAAAAGTAAACAAAGTTATAATTAGGTATAAAGTTTTATGCTAAGCACTAAGAAACATAGAAAGATTAAGTTGCAGACCCTGACTTGCAAAAGTTTATAACGTACTTCAAAATATTCAATTGACATGTATGCATAGGGCAGCCTACGCATATCCCATGATTACTTAATGGGTGTTCCAAAGCATGAAGGAAGTCAGAGTGACTGGATGTAGTAAGTGTCACTGTTCGACACACCGTTGCTGCTCCATTTGCCCTTGGTACACTTCTACACTCAACCCCAGTGCTGGACAACTCGGGATGACCTTCCTCTGGCCGAGTTCCTGTCTTTCAGCTTCTTATGTCAGGGACTTCTAGAAGTTGGAAGCTTTTCCTGACAGCTGACGAGCACAGCCGAGAGGCAGCGCCACACCTGTGTCCACTAGCTTGCATGGACCTGAATTCCAACAGCCTGTCGCTGTAATTCCTTGTGTGTGCTTGCTCCCATCGCCAGAGCCCGCTCCATCCACCGGGCATGCTGGAAGTGCCAGGGAACTGAATTCCTACGCCCAGCTGAGGGCGCAGGCTGTGAACCTCAAAAAATGACTGATGGAAGAGGTGAAGGAAGAGCAGCAGCACCCTCTCCTCTCTGCAGGGGTAACTCCGAGGCATGCTCCACACTGCCTCCCAGAATCCCCCAGCAAGACTAAGCTCCAGTTGTCCCCGGTGTTAAATTGCTGGCCAACACACCTTCGTTGGCTTCCTTCCCTCCTGGTACCAATTTCCTGCTCTCCTACAGGTGCTTCCTTGCCTCACCTTTCACATGACTTTCAATTAAATCTTTGTCTCAGCATCTGCTTCTAGGGGAACTTAAACTAAGACAAAGCTCGAGCGTCACCCCTCACCCAGAGATGGGGACTGGCGCAGGGGGGAAGAGACACGGGGCAGAAGCCAGTGGATAGGCATCCATCCCAGCCTTCCATCCAATAGACGGATAATTCTGGGAGGCCTGTTGTGCGCTTCTTGGGAGGTCCCGGCAATGGTGACCTTCACAATGCACCTTGTGTAGGTGCTTCTCTCCATTGCACTCATCAAACTCTTCGTTTTTGCTTTCTGGGATTGATCTCAACTAAATTACCAGCATCTAGGTCTCTGTCTTGGGCTCTTGTTTTCTGGGGAAGCCAAACAAAGGCAGGACGTTTGATGGGGACAACGTGTGAAAGGAGCGGGAGCACTGACTATGGGAAGGAGGTAAGGGAACGCCTAGGGAGGGAGGCAGGCAGGTCAAGGAAATGACCAAAGTCAGGAATGCAGGAACGGGCTGGGACATTTTCTCTTGGCTCCCACGGAAGGTTCTTGGTGGTTAGCTGTGATAGAAAACACCAGAAAGGAAGCCTTGTTTTTGTTCTTGGCCTCTTAAGAAGAAACTGCTTCACCCAAATAAGCTGCCACTGAGATTACATCTAAAGTGACTTACAGGTGCTTGTAGCCTGTGTCTGAAACGCCCCCCTAACTCCCTATTGTCTGTCCTCAAAGTTGTCTGGCCCCTGGTATTGTAGCTTTCTACTTTTCCCTCCGTTCTTCAGCAGGCCCACACACTTGGCCACTCAGTATAGACTCTCCCTCCTATGAGAACAACACTGAGAGTTGGGGAGAGGCACCCCATTATCGCACTGTTGGCTGTGCTCTCCCTGCTGCTGGCTTCCCCGTTCAGCAAAGAGAGATTAAACGGGAGGTCAGGGTGACCTCCGTCTGCTGAGGGACAGAGAGTTCATGCGTTAGCTAGAAGGAAATGCAAGTGAGCCGACAGAGCATGCTGGGATGCTGGACAGGTGGCCCGGGAGGTCAGTAGGAGTCTGTGCAGGATGTTGGAATTGGTGTGGTCATTGTTTAACACAGAGCAGGAGCTTGGACAAGCCATGTCCTCCAGAAAGGGAGTGTCTGTATAGTGTCCCTTCCCTCCCCTCACCCACCAGTTGGCTTGCAGAGGAAGGTAAGTGATCCGCTAATAATGACCGCACTTGGGCGTTCACTTCAAGGCCTGCTGTGGGAATTGCGGGCTCCACCATCCTGCTTGGCCTTATCACCTGACCCTGCTCAGACCATCTGCCCGAGCAGGGAAGCCGGAGCTCCGGGGAGGTTTACTTCGCCTCAGCTCGTGTGGGGAATCACTGGGGGTTTCCCCTGAACATGTGTTCATTGTTATGGCTTCCCCCTGCCAGCCTTCCTAGAGGGCTGGATCTTGTCCATGGATTGGGAGTTACTCCAGGGTGACGGTGGGGGTGGGGGGTGGAGAAATGGTTGCAACTCACAGGAGGGGTGACGTGGTGGTGAGGGCCTGGGTTATAGCATCTGTGAGAGGTTGTCAGGAAGGAAAGGGCATCGGACCCCAGAGGTCAGGAGAGGGGAGGGAGCTCTGCAGCCAACACTCTTTGGGCCTCCCGCAAACCCTCTCTGGGCCTCAACTTCCCATCTGCAAAATGCGGATGACCCCAAAGGGCTCTTCTATGACAGCACAGGCACATTTTCAGGGGAGGCCCTTTCCAGAATGTTGCTCCAGTTCGCATTGACTTTGTAAACTCTGTCCTCATTAAATACATTCTTCATTTGGCTCTCAAATATTCCTGGCCTGAGTGAAGGCAACCACTTTTTCATTGGCCTCCCTGCCTTCATCGGCCTCCAATTTTTCCCTTCCCTTCTGCCAAGATGCCATTTTGAAATGAGACATCTGATGATACCTTCCCAGTAAGTGCAAGGACAAAGAAATCAAAGGGACAACACCTCCGGGGCCTTTTAAACGGAGCTCGCTGTCATCTTTCAGCCTCAGCTCCCACGACTTTCCTCCCTGGCTGTGTGTTTTGGCTAGTTCTAGTCTAAGCACCTCGCTTCACCCGGAAGGAAAGAGAAGTACCAAAATCATACAGCTTTGTAGAGCCAGGGAAACCTGGGTGGAGGCTTACCTCTGCCACTTACTGCCTCCGTGCATGTGGACATGCTGCGTTCCTACTCTAAGCTCTAGTTTTGTTATTCGTAAAATAAGACTGAACTAAGAATTATTGACAAAGGACATGAAGTTCCTAGCTAGTTTTTGGTTCATAACAGGTAGTCAATACATTGCTAGAATTATAATTATAATTATTATCCTCCCTTTGCTGAAGTATTTACCCTCTGTAACTCAGGTCCAGTGATACCTCCTTCATGAGGCTTCTCCAAGTCCCAAACAGGAGAATGCCTTTTCTTGGAGCGTGTTCAGGTTCCTACAGGGCTCACTACCTCGTATTTTTACTGTCTATTTACACATTTGTCTCACTCTCTGAACTGCAGTCTCCTTTGGAGAAGAATTGTTTCATCTGTCCATCTTTTTTGTCCAACACAAAGCCTGTCCTGGGGTAGGTGCTCGGTGAGTGTCACATGAATGAACAAATGACTGTTTTTGCTCTTGGGCAGAAAGAACTCTCATTAACAACCCAGAGGAAGGAAACCGTTAGAATGTGTAGGCTTGTTTAGTCTGCTCTGCTCGATTAACTAGGAAGGTCATGTGGCATCCGGCCTCCTTATCTAGGTGGGTGTGATGTGGCCTCCACACCCTCTATCCAAATAGGCTGGTTAGCTCTGGCCATCCAGAGAACTTGAAAAAACAAATTCAGCTTTTTTCCCTGGGAGGTCTGCAGGGTTAGGTATAACAATTGAAGCTCCTCAAAAGTACCTGGTAAGACTTGCCTGCTTGTCACATTGAGCCACCAGGAGAGAGGGCACAAAGGGACAGACAGCAGGTCCTAAAATCTTTGGAAATAAGGTCTTCCTTCAAGCTACAACACATGTGCACACATGTAAAGAGAAGTGGCCTAGAATAGTAAAAAGAGCAAGGATTTGAGAGCTGGAGAGATCAGAGTTTATATGCCCATCAATGAGGTAGAAATTAACCTTTCTGAGTTTAATTACATATTTCTTCACTGGAGAATTCTTATCGGTGTTGATGGAATAGGGAAATGAGCAAGATAAGAAAAGTCCTTTGTCATTTCTGAAACACCCAATGTTTTGTGTTCTCTGAGTATTTTATAAATGACATTAACATCAACTCAGAGTAGGTAGGCAGTCATTATTATTAATGTCAGAAGTTTTCTCTTTCCCCTCTGGGTTGACTCCCACCCCTTTCTACCCCTCCCTGTGAACCAGGAGTCTGCTCTCTAAGGGCTTGTGGGCTCTCCTGTCTTCTGACTTTCCATAACTGATAGAGTTCACATCCTGGCTCCAGTCTGAGCTAGTTATTTGACTATAGGCTTCGGCTTTCCTTTCACGTGCCTCTACTTTATTCTTAAAAGGAAAAGGGTGAGTAACTTTACACTGCTCATCTCAGGAGACTGTGGTTAAAACAAGATCCTCGCTAATTGCTAGGAAATGCTTGCTTAAATGTCCCAAATTTTTTATTTTTACTTCTCATTAACAAACAGTATTATCCTTAGTAATGACTCAATTTTTCAGAGATTCATTCAGCCCATCTTACATGCATTTTTTTTATTTCTCCAACATTAAATATGCATCCACCATGTCAGCGGCTGATAATTTTTTTTTTTTTTTTTCTGTGAAAGGCTGAGTAGTAAATACTTTATGACCATGGGCCACACGGTCTTGTTTGTAACTACTCAACTCTGACATTATAGTATGAAAACACCCACAGATTATATGTAAATGACCAGAAGTGACATTGTTCCAATAAAAGTTTATTTATAAAAACTGTCGGTCAGCCAGATTTGACTCAGGAGCTATAGTTTTCCAATGCCTGTACTGTATAGCAAAGTTAGTGTTAGGTCCTGGATGCATAAAGATGATCTATAGAAGCTACACACAATCTTCTGGGAAGAAAATTAACGAAGATAATGAAATTGGACAGGTGCTCTGGTAGAAGTCTCTACAGAATTTAGTGGGGTACAGAGGAAAGACCAGGCAATTCTTTAGGTGTGAAGAAAGGGAAGGAAAAGGAGGAGAGGGGTAAAGGTTTTATGCAGAGACAGAGAGAAACTATGATGTGACGTGGGTTTGGGGGGAGTTTGGACATAGCCTTTGGACCACAGAGAACCATATCAATATGCAGAGATGAAGCACACAGGCTTTAGCTGTGTGCGAAAGCTTGAAGATTTATCCATTTAGTAGTTTTGTGGCATTTTTATTCCTGAAAATGAATCTTAATATTTTCTTAGTAGGTTGTTGTGAGGCCAAATGAGACAATGAATGTAAATAATTTAGCATGATATTGGACACATAGTCCATACTTAAAAAATGGTAGGGATACACTGATACATTTTTGTTTTAGCAAGATTGTTCTGACATGATAAATATGTTAGAAGGCTCTAATACTGGTAGGGAAACAAGAAATGATAGCAATCCATCGGAGAGATAGTGAAAGAGTGACCTCAGGCAGAGACAGAAGATGGAGAAAAGAGATGTGGACAGTGCTGAAGGGCTAATTTGATGTTACAATGAGGGAAAGAGTGGCGTCAAAATTACTTCCAGAATTTTAGGCATCTAGCGATACCATTTACCAAGTGAAGGAGCACAGGAGGAAAGTCAGATTTGGAGAGACGATATTAAATTTCTTTTTTGGACACACTGATTAAATGGAAATGTCCAGTAGTCAGTTGATTGCACACTTCAGGGTGGAGTTTTCTCATTGGAAACCATCATCAGTGGAAGAGGCATCAGCATGAAAACCCTGGAGCAGATGACATCACCAAGAAAGTATTAAAAGCTAAAAAATAAAAAAGTTAGATTAGCCTTGGGAAACCTAGTATTTCAAGAAGGGGAAAATATGTATGTATGTGTGTGTATTTTTCTCTTTTTTCCAAAGAAGGAAGTGTCAAAGATGTCAGGAGAATCAGTAATCACATCTCAAAAACTGATAAAACAGGGTTCAATGAAGAAGAAGCCACAGTATCAGTGACATACTGCAATGTAGTCAACCAAATTGATGACTGAGAGTCCCTGGCAATTAGGCAATTTGCAATTAGGAAGTGACTGTGTCTTCAACCAAGAGAGATTCAGTAGAGCAGTGAGGGCACTAGATTGTCATGGATTGAAGACTGAATGGGAATTGGGGAGGTATATACAGTGATTATGAATTATTCTTTGAGAGAATTTGAATTTGAGAGGAAGGGAAATGAGCAAGGTGCTAGAAGATGTGAGGGTGTCTTTTCTTCACTCTTTTGGAGATTAAATATCCAGGAATGAGGGTATCTGTTAGAAGAGTTAGGTGAGGATCGACTGGGAGAAGAGTTGGGGGAATCTGCTTTGAATAGGAGAGTGATGGATTAGATTAGGGATGGATTAGAGGGATGGATTTGGATTAGATTCCAAAACGTAAAGTTGGATTTAGACGTAGATGTTTAAGTTTGTGGTTTGGAAGAAGAGTGTTTAAGTGCTCATCTGAAAGCCTCAATTTTCTCTCTGAAAATTCAACCATTTTATCTGCTAAGACAGTGGTATTCAGCCTTTTCTGGCATCAGGGACTGGTTTCATGGAAGACAATTTTCCCACAGATCAGCGTTGGGAAGGAGGAGCAGGATGGGCATGGTTTGGGGATGATTCAAATGCATGACATTTATTGTGCACTTTATTTCTACTATTATTACATTGTAATATATAACAAAACAATTATATAATTCACCATAATGCAGAATCAGTGGGAGCCCTGAACTTGTTTTCCTGCAATAGTCGGTCCCATCTAGATCCCTCTGTAATCCCTAGATCCCATGCATGAACAGTTCACAATAGGGTTCATGCTCCTATGAGAATTGAATGCCACCACTGATCTGACAGGAGGTGGACTTTGGGCAGTAAAGTGAGCAACGGGGAGCGGCTGTAAATGCAGATAAAGCTTCACTTGCTGACCTGCAGTTCACCTCCCGCTGTGCAGCCTGGTTTCTAACAGGCCACTCACTGACCCTGGTCTGTGGCCCTGGGGTTGGGGACCCCTGTGCTAAGAGAAGGGGAGTAGCAACTAGGAAGATAGCTTGACAGAATAAGTTGCAGAATACTTGCTCTGGCATTAAGGACCCATGAACTCGGAGAACATAAACTCGGAGTGGTACCAATCCACCTGATGGTGTCATTTCTCTGTCCAGTGTTCAACATGAGGGGAAAAGGCAGATGGCTGCATTATACAAAGCTGAGGATTGGAGTGGGAGTATAGTCAGTGTAAAAACAAGAAATTGGGTGGATGAGGGTATTTGTAACAAAATGATTACAGGGATGGACCATGTAGTTCTAGCAGATAGGGAAGTTAAGGGAACGCAGGAGGAGATTGATAGTGAGAAAGACAAAAGGTCAAAGGGTCATGGTGAGTTAATAAATATGTCGTAGGCATAAGGAAGAGAAAACTGGACTGATAGGAAGTTAAAGTCAGAGATTTGTTCATCAGAGTTTAATATATCAGGGGTGGATCATTGCCTTTTAATGATAAACTTCAGGATGTAGGCATAAAATATATTAGTAAATTGGGGCTATAGAAGTTGATCAAGGAAGTTTGAAGTGATAATAATAATATATAGTTCACATCTGTGTGATAATTTACAGATTTCAAAGCACTTTCACAACCATTATCTCACTTGACCTCATCCAATGAAATGGATAGGGCAGGAATTATCTCAATTATTATCTTATGCATGAAACAATTGAGGTTTGAAGATATTAAGTATCTTACCAGACTGGTTAAGTGATGGAAATTCCAACTGGGATAAAATCACTAGCATCTGGATGAAAGGTTAAAAAAAAATCCAGCTATTTTCACCAGTTCAGACACTTCAGTGCTATAGATACACTGAATGAAAATTATAGGTGGTATTGGTTTGACAACAAACACAGCAATAACTTGACATTGGAAGAATGGGAGAACTCAGTCATAAACATTTCTTTCTTAAACAAAACATTATTTTAAAATTATTTTTTGAGAGGAGAGAGTCGGGGATGTGGGGTGGTGGGGAGGGCCCAGAGCTGTCTCTATAGTTGTATATCATTAGTTGTGACATAGTTCCGTTCCACACAGAAGTACAAGGGTCCACACAGGGCAGGAATGGAACTGGGGGACTCGCACGCAGGAGGCAAGGATCTTCATGACCAAGCCATCCCATTGCCAGTGGCACTGCAGTTCAGCATATGGGGTGGCACAGGCCAGGCTGGGCATGGAACCCAGGCCCTCATGACTATGAGACAAGCACTCAACCGCTGAGTTATCCCGGCATCGCCCAGTGAAACATTCTATACCTGCTCCGTCACACTGGGCAATTTCACAAGAATTTGGTCGTCGTGTCCCCTAATTCTACTCATCTGCAGCAGTGCTCCTGAACGTTGTGCTTCTCATTCCTACTGTGGACCGGAGCTTCCCCTGAACTCCCTAGCTAAAGATGGATGGAGGTCAGATCTAGCAGCTGGGGGCGGAGGGGGTCTAGGAAGCAGGCGCCGAGCTGGGTCCTTCATCCAAATGGCAAAACAGAGGTGGGATCTGGGGGAACTGGAAGCCACCCAAACAGGGGGAGGGGGAGAGATGCCCTTCCATTTTCAGCTCGTGTTTCTGCTTTGCCTCCTTTCCTTCATGCTGACCGATTGCAGTCCCAAACCGCGTGTCAGGTTCCATTGCAAGCCCTGCTTGTGTGCTGGTTCCTCAACCAGATCCCACAGCTTGGCCTATAAAAGTTATTAACTACCCCTCAGTCCCCACCCTACCCCACCTTTTCAAGTTCTGTTCATCCAGGAAACACTGCTTTAGCTAAACCACTCTGGTGTTTGGAAGGACCAAAACGCATTCTACTTCATTTCTGCCACTATTTTGCTCTGTGACCTTGTATATGTTACTTTCTCCCTCTAGACCTCATTTTCTCATCTGTGGAATTAGTTGGTTAAACTTCCCAAAATAGCAAGTAAGTCTCTTTATAAGTACCAACTTAGGATCACTGACAGTGGCTTGTTGGGTCTCTGTGTAGAGAATTTTGAGATGTGCTGAGGTTCAGCAGAACTAGCAACCCTCCTTGCTTGTAAGACACTGGTTTGCAAACGTCAGTGTGCACCTTTTACCCAGACAGCTTCTTAAAGCACAGAGTGCTGGGGGGTGCCGGGATAGCTCTGCGGTTGAGCGTTTGCCTCCCAATTGCAAGGTTTGGAATTTGACTCCCGGCCCCTGCTCGTGCAAACCCCACATGCTGAACTGTGGCCCAACTGGTAACTGCTGAGATGGCTCAGCATTGAAGGTTCTCATGTGGCCTCACATCCACCTGTGCAGAAGGAAACCATGTCACAACTAAGGACGTGCAACTATGGAGACTGCTCTGGGCCCTCCCACCTTCTCTCTCTCTCTCTCTCTCTCTCTCTCTCTCTCTCTCTCTCTCTCTCTCTCCTTCTCTCAAACAATAAAATAAATCTTAAAAACAAAACCCAGAGTGCTGGGACCCACACCCAGAGTTTCTGATTCAGTGGCTCTGAGGGGTGATCCAAGAATTTGCATCTCTGACAGTTCCCCAGGTGAAGCTATTGCTGTTGGTCCAAGAACCACACTGGAGAACCACTGTTGTAGTGTTTAATGCTTTATGGCATCATTTTGTTTTCTTGAAACAATGCAAGCCTCATCATCAGCTAGCTGACACAGATATAGGGTTCTAAACTTCTTTAAGGGAAGTTAAGGGAGGTTAGAGATCCATTAAATAGTACAAGTGTACATCTGGTCTTTTTTTAAAAAGCACACTCAAGTTATAAGCATGAAATTCTGTTTTTCTAGTTCATATTTAACTAGTATATTGAGACACAAAGAGCACAGGCTTTGGAATCAGATACACCCATGCTTAAATCCAGGCTCTATAACTCATTAATTATTTGACCTTGGACCAGTTACCAACCCTGCCCCCCAGCTTTACTTTATATAGTAAATACACTGCCTTTTGCTTTGTTCACTGTTGTATTTCCAACACCTAAGAGTCGAATTGAATACGTGATAATTTGTCATGGACAAATTTATAGATCATCCACAGAAATACTCTTTTTACCTTTTCAGTGCATAAGGATAAACCAATAAATTATAAATGAGCTTTAACTGTGCACAAGGACTAAGTCTATGTATTACAACTCAGTTGTGACAGAAAATGCAGCTTCTTTTTTTAAGATTTATTTTTATTGTTTTTGATAGAAAGATACAGAGACAGAGAGAAGGGGGAGGGCCCAGAACAGTCTCCACAGCTGCACATCATCGGTTTTTCCACATAGTTTCATTCCACAGGTGGGGGTGGGGCTGCGCAGGGCAGGAACTGGGCTTGGATCTCATCCCAGTGAGAACCAAACTGGGGGCATTCCCCAGTTCAGCATATGGGTCCACAAGGGCCAGGGCCGGGCTTTGATCCCTGGTCCCTGGGGCTACAAAGCGAGCGCCCAACTCACTGAGCCATCCTGGCTTCCCCAAATGCAGCTTCTTGATTCTCTACAATCACTCTAATCTTGTTCATGAACTTCACTCTTCTACTTAGCAGTGAGGAGTGGGAGAGAGGAACTTCATGAAATTTATCTTGGTTGCAGCTGTTTTGAGTGGTTTGGTTTCTTTCTCTTAAATGTTTAGTCTTCTGGAACTTTTTCTGCCCTCCTCCTGCCTCAGGCAGCACTCTAGGTAAAGAGGTGGCGATGAGATTCCATTGTGGCCAGGACAGGATGCTTGGCTGGTTTCTGTGATTTAATGGCTGCTCTGACCTTGCCCCTGGAGTGGTGCTCACTAAGGCACAACTTGTTCAGGCTGGCTCTTTGGAGCATCATTCAGACATCGCTGTAGAGTCCTCATCCTGGCCATTTATCTCTGGAAGGCCACACTCTCTGTGGCTTCTTGTCCTTTGCCTGGGATCCTGAAGCTCTCTCAGGACTGTTAGGACCCCTGTGTCTCTTCACCTGAGTAAGGGGAACTTCTGGACTCCTGTCAGTGTAGCCAGAATTGATCTCTAAGGTACAGCTAGGCTCAAAAACTCAATATTGCTTATTGGAAAGGACTCAAAAGTTCCAGAAAATCTGTGTTCAAGTCCTTTCATTATGTCCTCGCTGTGGGCCTTTGACGTATAATTGCTTAGCTCCCTGCACTCCCATTTCTTCATCTCAACTTCAGGATTATATAGTAGTATTAAAGAAAGAACGGATGTGTTGACCAAAAGAAATGCTATTTATAAAAATTGTTCATAAAGGCAGAACTTTCTTCCACTGTTTGCAGATATTTTTTGAGAACTTATAGATATTAACCCTGGGGATGAGGGAAAATCAGATACTGACTATATTCTTGCCGTGCTTACATCCCTGAGCCATAAACCGAGGAGAGACAAACAGGGGATTGTGGGACATTGAGTACAGACCTGAGTGCCTTTGTCACCTGGTCCTGTTGCTTCAGCTATCAGAGACTCACTGGTCTCATATGTAATGGAAATAATACCAACATCTTAATAATGGTGTGTTCTGGACATGTCCGTGTGTATGCAGATAAAATGAAATGTAAGCAAAGGCATTTTGTCACTAATACGGAGGGGATGGTGAAGAAGTTGTAATTAGAATCCTAATTATGATAACTATATTTATCCTTCCTTTCATTCAACCACAGTCATCTTAGATTTGAAAAAAAGAAAACAGTAATTTTTAATCAAAACTCAAAGACAGATGCCAGGATAGCTCAGCAGTTTGAGTGTTTGCCTTGCAACCATGAGGTCCTGGGGCAAACCCTGGCCCTGGCCTGTGCAAACCCACATGCTGAACTGCAGTTCAACTGGTAACCACTGGGATGGTGGCCAAGGTTCTTGTCTCCTATGGGGGAGGCTCCAAGTTCAATTCCCTCCCCACGCAGCCCCACATCCACCCATGTGGAATGAAACCATGTCACAACTAATGATGTGCAACTATGGAGACTGCTCTGGGCCCTCCCCCTTCTCTCTCACACACCTTCTCTCAAATCAATAAAATAGATCTTTAAACAAAAAACTCAGCTTTTACAACACAAATATATTTAATTTTTTTTCTTTGCTCTAATTTTGAAAGACAAAGCTCCCTAAATATAAGGACTAGAAAGGGAAATCTGGAGTTATGTGGAGGACTCTGGAGGCTTCTAAAACAGGGAACTTAATGTGAGATGCAGGAAATATAGAATTATCAACTTGGCAACATAACAGATGCCTCATTTCATACAGAGCTGCACCCACACCCACCTGCCAAAATTTTTTTATCATACTTTGTAAATGCCATATTTTTAACTGCCATGCAATACTAACCTGTCTTGTGTGAGCCACATAATTATCATACATATAACAGCAGCATATTTGGCTCAGCAGATATGGTATTTAACCTCAAATACACATGAGGTATTATCAGTGTGGAACCAGGAACAAGAGTGAAGGATCTGCTGAACATATCTGAAATTTCAGGACTGAGGTTTCCCAAGGTGGAGGAAGCAGCTATGTAAGACATGAGATCCAGCCCTAAATGTGTGCATATTATGATCATAGGATTATACATAGTCCCAGCGGGGTGGGATTTCAGAGATGGGCAAGTGTAATCCATTCTTATACAGAGAGAAGACAAGAGAAGCACTTACAAGGAGCTCTTACCAGGAGCAGCCACTGTGCTGTTACTTTCCTTAATCCTGGATACAGTTCCGTGAGATCGCTGTTACTACTTCTACTTTCCATTTGACTAGAAGGAGAAAGCTACCTGCCCAGAGCTATGCCCTGACTTTGTAGAGTCAAGATTTAAAGGGAAGCAGAATATGCTATGAGTTTGGTCAATCATAACAGCATCATAAAAGCACTTTAGAAATGGCTAAGCGTGGTGAACCAAGCATATTTCACACCCGAAGCAGACGATTTCATCCCCTCACCCCTGCATGTTAAACTTTTCTTTAGTCATAGATATGAAACAAAACACAGAAAAATGATGAGAAAGGACATGTAGACAATGAAAACTTAAAATATTAAATTTGGTCTACATTATTTTTCTAGTCAAAGCGAATAATAAATATCATAGTGAAAACAAAAATAATATATCTTTCAGTATGCAGCCTTGTTTCACTGTTTTAAATTTGAAATGTCAATACAGTCATACCTTGGTACTCGACTCTTTGAAACTTGTCAAATTTGGTACTCAATGCATGTTGATGTGAAAGTTTTGTCCTGGTACTTGTCATTTGTTTGATACATGGAGCGTAAGCTAGAACTTGGCAGTGTCAATTGCCTCGCGATTCGTTATCCTTTTCCTTATGGAAAAAACTTGGTAGTCATTGTTTTTGGTACTCATCATGCCTCTAGGAACCAATTAACAACAAGTACCAAGGTGCCACCGTAAAAACTCCAAGTGATGACATAGAATGAGAGAAGTGAATTAACTCATATTTTGTGTTTTTGTTTTTATGACTGTTGTGCTATCATTACTTATTTTTAACCTAGAACTTACGTTCATAGGAGACATTAATGACAACCCAGGTGAGAGTCAATGATACCATTAGCAAACTATAGTTGAAACAAACATATGTCGCTAAATTTGAGTATGTAGGAAGCCAACTTCTATATGTATATTAGCTAAATTTAATCCTAAACCCAATGAGATAAGTGATATTATTACTCCCATATTATTGATGAGGAAACCAAAGTACAGAGTTCAAATGACCTATCCAAAGTCACAGGACTAGTGAATGGATGGCATTGAACTATTAGGGTGTGATCTAGGGTCAACCCTTCCAACCACTCTGCCTTAGCCCTCTCACCTCAATTTGCATCTACCAGTATACCCTGTGCTTTCCCACTTCCCCAAACTGAAGCCATAAAATAGATAATTTGTTTCAATAATGAAAGCTCTCTAGCTAAACTTTCTGGTTTGTTGTTTGTTTTGTTTTCATTGTTTGCTATCCTGTTTTACTTTAACTCAGAATTCACAAATGTGGAGGCTAAGGAAGATTGCTAACAGGGATTTGAGCAAATGAAAACTTTACCTTTCAGAAGAATCTGCCTCTTAATTAATTAATTGATTAATTAGCACTAATTCAAGATATACTGTTTCAGGCACTGTGCTAAAAGCCTTGGGAGAAGGGGAGCTTCAAAATATGCATATATATTTTGTCTTTGGATAAATGGCTTTCATATGATCTATGTTGTCTTTCTATAATCTTCAAAAGCTTGAAACTCCTTAAAATTAGACTATAATCATATTATAATCATAAAATGCAGATATATTTTTAATCTGCATATATTTTGTATATAACATTTGGTCACAGTTACCAGTATGTAAAAAAATACATACTACACAAACAGACTAGAAGGAAATACAGCAAATTTTTAACAGAGATTATCTCTGGATATTAAGACTGTATGTGACATTTCTGCTATTTTTCTGAATTTAATCACTTTTGTGAAAGAAATGATCTTTACTTTAAAAGGGAAATAAATAAATACGGTACATTGTCCTTGCCCTTGTAAAGCTTGCAAATATTCCCAACACAATGTTGATAGTTGAAAGTAGATTGTGGTTTTACGGAAGTCCAGGCTGGAAAAACATTTCACAAGAAATCAAAGTACTTTGGAAAAATTATTTCCACTTTAAAAATATAGTAGGATAAATTGTCACTTGTCTTGCAAAGATAATTTTATAGTGGAAAGTGATTCTAAAGCCAGAAACTTGTACACGCGGTTATACCAAGTGTCTGATTTCTTCTCCACCCTGCAAATTTTATTTTATATATATAGACTTTAAGAAACTGAAAAAAAAGTGCTAATATTATTTGAATTATGAAAGTAAAATTAATTGTTATACTTTAAAATAAAGAAATATGTTGCTGGGGATGCTGAAATGGTTCAGTGAGTTGAGTACTCGCTTTGCAGCCCTGAGGGCCAAGAATCAAATTCTGGCCCCAGACAGTGTGGACCCGTATGCTGAACTGGGGTGTGCTTTCAGTTCAGTTCTTGCCAGGGCCCATGCAGGGGGCCCCGGCCTGGTTTTTGCCCTGTGCAGCCCCACGCCCACCTGCTGTGTGAAACTATATAAAAAACTAATGATAAATAACTATGGAGACTGCTCTGGGCCCTCCCCCTTCTCTCTTATCTCTCTCTATCTCTCTGTCAAAATAAAATAAATTTTTTAAAATAAATATTTGACTTTTTTAGAATTTTTACATCTAGGTTTTTAATAAAATTTGAAATTCACAGGACGCTGGGATAGGCCAGCAATTGAGCACTTGCCTCGCAATTGTAAGGTCTGGGGTTCAATTTCTGGCTCTGGCCTGTGCAAACCCATATACTAAACTGTGGCCCAACTGGTAACCACCAGGATGGCCATGAAGGTTAGTGCTTCCCATGCAGGAAGCCCCCAGTTCAGTTCCTGCCTCAGGTGGCCCCACATCCACCTGTGTGGAATGAAAACATGTCACAACTAATGATGTACAACTATGGAGACTGCTCTGGGCCCTTCCCTTTCTTTCTCTCTCCCTCACTTTCTCTCAAAAACAATAAAATAAATCTTAAAAAAAAAAAAGTTTGTTTTTTTTTAATTCACAAATTATTGGCCTGAAAATTTTATATTGGGAAGCATACAAATGTGCCAACTGACACATTTGTAAGGGTAAGGGTAAAGTTGTCAGTTACGTAACTATTATTATGTGAGGAGTTTCCCTCTTCTTTTTGCCCACTTGAATCTTCTTCTGATGTTCTTAAGACTTGATTCATATTTTGACTCTTCAAGGAAGCCTGCATAACTACTCTAGCTTGTAACCTTCAATCCCTCCTGTGACATCCTTGAGCATTTCTTTTCCCTAGCACTCGTTTGAAAATTCATTACTTTTTATGAAGCTATACATTTCTTTAAGCAATTCTTTAAAATAGTTATACACATTGCTATACAAGATTCTAATACTCTTGTAAAGTGACCCTAATTTTGAATTACTTTCCCTTTCTTTTATTCTTCTTGTCTATATTATTTCTGACCTTCCTAAGTATTCATATTGCTTCTGAATTTCCCTCTTTTTTGTTTTTTTTTTTGTTTTTTTTTCCTGAACACCTATATTTCTGTTGTTCAGTGCCATTTTCCTAGCCACTACCTTGTCTATTCCCCATAACAATACTGGTTGACTTCCCTAGCTACTAGTCTGAGACTTCCTGGACTCCTGACCCCAGTTTAGCTCCATTCCCAGGGAGTCCACTTTAGTGTCTGAGTGGGACCAAAGCAATAAGCTTTGGCTAAACAAGAACACTGCAAGCCCTATGGGATCTGATGTTGTGATTTAAATTAAAAACAAAACAAACAAACAAAAACAACAACAACAACACACACACAAGATATCAAAAAGATATCTACATTCTCAGGTTTATTGCAGCATTATTTATAATAGCTAGACAGGGAAACAACCTAGGTGTCCATCAGTGAATGAATGGATAAAGAAGATATGGTACATATATACAATGGGCTATTATTCAGCCATAAAAACAAAGAACTATTGCCATTTGTGACAACATGGATGGACCTTAACATTATGTTTAGTGAAATGTCAGAAAAGAAAGACAAATACTTTATAATCTCACTTATGCTTATAAATAGAATCCTAAAAAATTGATTCATGGAAACAGAATGATTGGTGGTTGTCAGAGGCAGAGAGTTGGGGAAATGGGTGAAGTAGTTAAAAGGTGCCAAATTCTAGATATAAAATAAATTCAGTGATAATGAAACTCAGGCACATTTACAGTCAAACTGCTAAACACTACACATAAAGAGAATATCTTGAAAATAGCCAGATGAAAAATAGCACAATACAAAAAGGGGAGCAAAGGTTTGAATAACTATGGACTTTACATTATAATCAAAGGAGGCCTGAAGACCATGGGAAAATATCTTAAAGTGGTGGAAGAAAAAAATATCAAGTCAGAATTCTATAGCCAATGAAAATACTTTTCCAGCATGAAAGCTAAATAAAGGCACTTTCAGGTAAAGAAAAACCAAGTCACGGTGATACCACCTGAACTGCACCACCAGGTGATAATGAAAGTTCCTCGTGTTTTAGGGAAATGGAATCAGATGGAACTCAGATCCTTAGGAAGGAAGGAATAGCACTGATACATATATTGGTAGATACAAAAGTCTATTTTACTTTTACTATCCTTAAAACATATATGAATATATAAAGAAAATTTATGTTGTTTGAGGGGTTTATACTATATGTAGCTAATATTGTATGTGGAAACTAAAACATAAAGAATGGTGAGGAGTTACTAATAAATGTATTTAAATGATTATAAGATTTCTATATTATATGTGAAATAATACATTATCAACTTAGGTAGAGTGAAAAGTTGATTATGCATAGTGTAATCACAAAAACACACCAAAAACATACAGAAAAAAAAACTATGGCTAAGTGGCCAAAAAATGAATTAAAATGGCATTTAAAAATATGTAAATGGGGAAAGCTGGGATGCCTCAGCGAGTAAAGCGCTTGCTTTGAAGTCCTGAGGACCGAGGATCGAATCCTGGTCCCGGCCCATGCGGACCCACATGCTGAACTGGGGTGTGCCCCCAGTTCAGTTCTTGCCAGGGCCTATGTGGGAGGCTCCCGGACCAGTTCCTGCCCGGCGCAGCCCTCTGCCCGCCTGTGGAGTGAAATTATATGAAAAACTAATGTCAACTATGGAGACTGCTCTGGGCCCTCCCCCTTCTCTCTGTCTCTGTTTCTCTCTGTCAAAAATCAATAAAAATAAATCTTAAAAAAAAAAAAATATATATATATATATATATATATATGTAAATAATTTAAAGAATAGCAAGAAAGGGGACATAGAGGAACAAAGCACAGAGGGGACAAACAGAAAAAAACACACAAAATCTATCATATCAAAAGTTACATTAAATGTTAATAAATTAAACACTCCAATTAAAAGGTAGAACTTTTTAGAATAGGTATAAAAACAAGATTCAACTCCAAGCTGTCTATAAATACTTCAATCAAAAAAAGTATAGTTTGCTTGAAAGGAAATGGATAAAAATGATTATATCATGCAAATAGTAACCATAAGAGGACTATACCAGCTGTATTACGATTAAAGTACACTTCAAGGCAAAGTTTACCAAAGATAGAGACACATTTTATAGTGATAAAAGTAGAAAGCAGTTTATCAGGAACACATAATAATCATAAATCTGTATGTACTGAGTAAGAGAGTTTTTAAATGCATGAGCAATAATTGAGAGAAAGAGAAAAATAAACAGCTTCAAAATCATATTAGGTAATTTTAATATCTTTTGTTCAGCAATGCATAAAACAGTGGATAAATGTAAGCGCTAACACTATAAAACTCTTGGACAAAAATATAGGAATATATCTCTACGACCTTGAGTTAGATAAGTCATATAAAATTTCAATGTTTTCCTTATTAATGTTATTCAGGAATAACTTGCATACATTAATCTGCATCTACTTAAACCAAATAATCTAATGAAAATTGTATATACCTATGAAACCAGCACAACCCTCAAGATATAGAACATTCACGTCATTCCCAAAGATTTCTTATTCTTCCTTGCAATTCATGCCTTCTTCTACCCTTCAACCATAGGCAGCCATTGATGTTATTTTTGTCCCTATGGATTGATTAGAATTTTATATACATGGAATCACACAGTGTGCATGCTGTTGTGTCTAGCTAGTTTCATTCACTCATCATATTGATTTTGAGATTTACCCATGGTTTTGTGTGTATCAGTAATTCATTTCTTTTTAATTACTTGAGCAAATGCTTAAGAGTGGAATGGCTAGCAATTATGGAAATTGTTACACATTTTAAGAAAGTGTTAAATACTTTTCAAAAGTAGCTTTACGATTTTACATTTTCAGTAGCAGTGTTACCGAATTCTACCAGTTCTTTGTCATCACCAACACTTGGCATTGTCAATATTTATCATTCTAGCCATTCAACTGAGTGAGTAGTGGGGTATCTTGTATTTTTAATTTACATCTTCCTGGGGACTAATGATGTTGAATATCTTCATGCATATACTGGCCATTGTTATATCTTTGTGAAATGTATGTTCAAATCTTTTACTGACACTTTATCATTTATATTATGTATATATATTATATATATAGTTATGTTTTTAGCTTACAATAATAAATAATTACATTATAAATATATACTTATATTATTAGTTTTCTAGGGCTATCATATCAAAGTACCACAGATTTGGTGGCTTATAAAACAGAACATTTTTTTCTCACAGTTCTAAAGACTAGAAGTCCAAGATCAAGATATTGGCAAGGTTGTTTCTTCTGAGGCCTCTCTTTGGTTTATGGCCCTCTTCTTCCAATGCCATCACTTGTTTGGCCCTCTGTGTCCTAATCTGTTCTTATAATGAGCTTAGAAATTCAACATATGAATTTTAGAATACAATTCATAACACTTCTCTCTGAACACCCAAATTCATGTCCTTCTTGCACACAAAAGAAATTCTCTGAAAGTATGAAGACTGTGGATTTTTGCTCAGAAAGCTAACTGCCATCAAAGAAATAGGAAACTGACAAAGCTTTTGGGACAGTTGTATTGCCAAAATAAAACAAATAGCAACAACAAAAGAACATCTGCCTTTATTAGAAGAGATTCTGATTACTTGAACTTTCAAATAATCTCTAATTAAATTATATAGATAGGCAGTGGACTGATAAAACAGCTTGGTCTCCCATATCTCAGAAAATATTACCCAATACCTACTTCAGATATGAACAAAGAGAATAATGGAAAAGTGATAATCTCCAGAGGTCAGAGCCAAGAACAATGGAGAAAAATGTACAAGGAGCTACTCCTCAAGCATGGAGTCAGGGCATGATTTAGGCATATTCCCACTCCAAAGTAGGGACCTTGAAGATTTCTGCCCAGTAGGATTTCAGATTTACTAGGGGAGAGTGTCTGCTATTTGTCTCTCAGAGTTTCCCTTTCCAAGGGATTAGCTGTGGTAGTTTTTCTATTTTGTTGTATATTGGGTGTGTGGTGGACAGATAATTTGTCTTTTTAGTACAGAGGTTTCCAGATCGAGAGAAGCCACATCTGGAGCTAATAAGGAGACCATCTTACACAGTGGTCTGATGCAGAGATGGCTGCACATCACCCACTGTGTCCCTTTAAAATTCATAGGTTAAAATCCTAACCTCCACTACCTTAGAATGTGACTGTATTTGGAGATAGGGTCTTTAAAGATCATACTACTGGCCTTATAAGAAGAGATTAGTAGGACACAGACAGGCAAGAGGAAAGACCATATAAAGACACAGGGAGAAGATAGCCATAGACAAGCCAAAGAGAGAGACCTTGGAAGAAACTAGCTCTGCTGACACCTTAATCTTGAATTCTGAGCCTCCAGAACTGTGAAAACTAAATGTCTGTTATTCAAACCAACGCGTAGCAGTTTTTGTTATAAAAACTCTAGCAAATTAACACATCCAGATATACAGTACTTTGTACTTGCTGCAATGGTTAGACAGACTTTTGAAGTAACTCCTTCAGGAGGCATGTATGTATATAATGTGGGCAAAAAGGAGAGTGAAGGAAATGTTTTCAGTAGAAGGGCTGCTCTTGTTAGTCATCAGGGCTATTTATTGATATTTCTGATTCTTCTCTGTATTAGTTATCTTTTTCTAGGTTATGCTGTTGTAACAAATACTAACTCCAAACTATCAGTGGTCTGCAACAACGACAATTTATTTCTCATGCATGTTACATGTTGTTCTAGGTAGAACATGACTCTACTTCATGTGTCTTCCTTATTCTAGAGCTCAGGCTGCAGAAACAGCTCCTATTTGGGACAAATAATACTTGTAACAAAGGGAAACAGCAAACATTTATATTAAGGTGACCAGATTTTAACATTGGTAAAGCGGGACACCATTGACCAGGGGGGAGGGGGTTCTTGATTAAAAATTGGGTCTATCTCCTGCCGTTCCCTAGCTTGTCGTGCATTCTTTCCAAAAATCGGGACTTTTTAAAAACGCCGCGGGACGTGGGACAAATAGTTAAAAATTGGGACTGTCCCGCCAAAAGCGGGACGTCTGGTCACCTTAATTTATATGGCTCTAAAATTTTCTGCTCAAATGTGACACATATCGCGTCTGCTTATATTTAATTGGCCAAGCCTGATATCAATAAAGTAGTGAAGTATACTTGACAGTCAAATGAAAATAGGTGTGGATAGACATATAATCTTCTTAAGGAGGGCAGCATGCAATTGGTAGCAATACCATCCAAGCCCACAGCTTAACTGCACATCTCTACCCCCTTTGAAGTTAACTGCTTAGGCAAATTAAATATGAGTAAATGGTATGTGTCACTTACAGGAAGAAATCCTTAAAGATCATTGCATGATTCACCACTTTCCTTTCTCCCTGCTATGGGAGAAAGTTAGGAGATGATCCGTGTACATATATCCATGATAGAAAAGGTGGAGAACTCTTGGCCAACTCATAATAGATATATGAGTACCATGGGAGCAAGAAATTAATCTTTGTTTCCTTAAGCTACTGAGATTTTAGAGTTGTTTGTTACCATAGTATGATACAACTCCTTCTTTCTGACAAAGGTACTAAAAGAGGTTTGAAAATGATCCTGACTGCTGTGATAATCACTTCCTTCTTTGTGCTACTATTTATGGTAAAAGACATTTGAGAAGTCTGTTTGCCTATCACACCTTTGGAGGGAACTTCCCCTTTTCTTTCCATTTGAGTGATTATAGTAGAAATTGCCATATTAATGCAACATTGCTGAAATAGGAGCAGCACACAAAGTTGGGCCAGTGAATTCCTTCAGGGGAATTCCTTCTGGAACCAGAAAGATGAATGAGGCTCTTCGTGTGAGTGCGTAGATGGTAACATGTCAAACTTGGGCCTGGTTGCTGGCTAGTATTCACCATAGTATTATTATTAGTAATAGTAGTATGCCGAACAATATACTTCAGTTCTAGGGAGGACAAAATAGATGCATAGTAGGGACAGAAGAAGGAAGTTAGAAGCCTGAGTTCCTGAATCCAGTTCTACCTTGCTCACATCTGAAGTAGCCAAAGGTGCCTATCAGGCGTCCTCAAACTATGGACCAAGTTTGGCCTGCTGCCTGCTTTTGTAAATAAAGTTTTGTTAGAACGCAGCCAAACCCATTTGTTTACATATGGCTGTTTTGGTGTTACCATGGTAGAGTTGAGTGGTAGTTGCTACAGAGACCTTATAGTCTGTAAAGCCTCCAATATTTACTATCTGTCCCTGTTCAAGAAAAAGTTTGCTGACCCCTGGTATATATTACTTCAGGGGTGGCCAACTTTTCTGTATATAAGATCTACTTTTTATCTTAAAAGTGTGTCGCGATCGCCTTGTCATAGGCGTAGTCTAAGGGGGACGAAGGGGTGTGAAATGCATACTATGTTTATACACTGTGTTTCAGTATAAGGTGCATTCCAGCGAGGTATGGGTAGATAAGTAAAATATATGTTCAAAACTATTTTTTATTTTTTAAATCACTTATTAAGTTTTCGAGATATAGGCTCATGAAGAAAATACATTTCCAGACCCAACTTTTGATAGCAGCATTCCGTACATGCAGTACCTAAAAAATTCAATTTTCCGACACTTTTTCAAGATAGATTTTTACTCACTTAAAATGCAATTTAATTTTTTTATTAACTGCAATGTATAAGTTGTTGTACTATTTGTTCGTAAATATGAAAAAGTTGTTATAAAAATGCACAGTATGGCTGATAATTTGATTTCAATATTTCACTTTCACGTTTTTTTGGGGGCCAGGAAAATTTATCATGAAAGAATAATATGATTTACTTTTTGCTAATTTATCAATAGCTCGCTGAGTACACCTCGTACTGAAATATAGATATACGGCTTATCTACCTACGTAAAAAACAACAACAATAATTATTCAAAGGACCAAAAAACTCACGTCCAGGGGAATTAAAAGAACATGGATAATTATTAACAATATTTATTAATTCAAAGTAGCTACAGATAAAGACAGATTTAGAATTTACTTTGTTGCCTTAACATTAATGGGAAGACTGAGTTTGCATGTCTCTAGCCAAGGAATCATAATTAGGTGTATATCCTGACAAAGATAATAATAATGAGT